>OZ019950.1:1938572-2019148 GCA_963970385.1 Theonella swinhoei
GAGGTTAGGTTTCTGGGTTTCTTTCTGTTGCTTCTTGGCTAGTCTGCTATACACATGTTTTTCCATGTATAGTGGGGATGATGATGAGGTGATGGCAGATGTGTGGCAGCTAACTTGGACACCAGAAAATGGAGACGAGAAGGACTGCCCAGGCCCTTATTTCTCCTTTGTCCACCTTCACGGACTGTTGATGTACATAGCGTGGGGTCTCATGCTGCCTCTGGGGGCTCTGCTGGGTCGCTATTACCGTCACTACTGGCCCGTCTGGTTTGTACTACACATCATTGTGCAGGTGAAGACTTGCACAGCAGACACTAGACATGTGCACTCAATGGCAGATTTCTCTTTAGGCTCTAATGTGAAGTTGTGTATTCATTGAAGAGTGTGTTGTAGGATTCTATAAACATCTTATGTCTGTGCATTCAATATATATTAGTGACATGAGAATAAGTCGTGTCTTGTGTGTGTGTGTATGTAGATACATGTATATGTCTACTGGAATGACAAATGTGTATGTTTACACATTGCAATTCCATAATGAAAGTGAACATTATATAACATGTACGTACATACAGTGTTTCAAGTGAAATTTGCACATTCCTGCATGCAATCTACTCATCCGTACAAATTTTATTCCCCTCAGTCGTTGGGTGTACTGCTGACAGTGGCTGGCTTTGTGCTCATCTTTCTGGTCGGCTCCTACAGTGAACCCAACTTCCCTCATGCCATAGTGGGTATCATCCTCACTGCAATGCTAGTGCAACAGTTCCTCAATGGAATATTGTAAGCCAACTGTCGTGTTACTCGTGTATGCAATACAAATGTATGTTGCCTTTTCTGAGTAGTAGTGTACAGTAGACCCTCTCTAGTATAGACCCTAGAGGATAAAAGGTTTTGTTTTGTTTCACTGTACATGGAGGCATAAAGTGCACACAGTAAAAACAAGAGGCTTGGTTGGCCAACAATTGTAGTTGTAATGACATTTACAGAGTGAGAATTTGGCTATTTCTCAAAACCAGACAATTGTGTCACTTTTCTGTTGCTATACAGCCACCCATGTGTAGACCGTGAGGATGGACAGACTCCCAAGGCAGAGAAGAGTCCATTCCGGCGCTGCTGGGAGGTGTACCACGCAACCAGCGGCTTTCTGAGTGTAGCACTTGGCATTGGACAGGTAAGTAGTGTGTGGGTGCACTGGGGAAAAGGCTATATCGTGTGTGTGCAGAGGAGAGGCTGGAGGTGACCTGTATATGTAAGGCTGGCCATAGCTAAACTACTGTTGTGTGTTAGAGGAAAAACAGTAAAGGAAGGCATTAAAACCTTCCTCCTTTTGTTTCTACATGCCAGGTCACACTGGGGGTGTTTCTGGTGGTGCCACCATTTGCAGTGTGGGTCACTTGGTGTGCCTTAGGCCTGGCCTGGGTGGTAACCTTTGCCGTCCATGAAGTGGTCTTCATCATCTACAAGATACATCAGGAAGTGAAGAAAGGGGTTTCCTAAACCGCAGCAGAATACACAGCAGTCTTATACATAACAGCAACTAATGCTCTTACACTCCACTATTTTATTTCTCACCACGTGATCTAACATATTTTAACCCAATATTTTTATACACATCCACGTATGGATTAGTGCCTCTCTCACTTTTTTAATCTTGCTGGACTTCACATGTACTGCTTATGAAGAGAATTTGAAGGCTATGTAAATAGTGTACACAATATAAACATATAGGTAACTAGTCTTGCAAGTCAGATTCTTCTCTGTATGAGTGTGGCCTGTGAGGCTAGTAGGTAACCACATTACCAGGATTTATTAATCACACAGAGAGGAGGGTTGTAGTGTGATTAGTCACACTCCAGCTGCAGCTTATGCTATTTACTCAAAGACCTGAATTGTTGGACACTGGATGAGAAGTAATGTGTGTGATTTGGTGCACACAACAAGTTGACAACCTCTTCTAACCTTGCCACAGAAGAGTGATCTCATTTCAGAAGTTAAAAGTACAATGCACAGCAGTTAAAGTACAGAGTGGCCAAGTGGGACATCCCTTGCTCACCTCTTGTACACTCTTATGAACTCAGTTCATTTCTGGGAGGGTGCACGTTTCCAAGAGGCGTGCAAGTAGTGCCACACTTGGTCACTCTGTGCTTCACTGCTGTGATGGTATTCGGAAGAGTAAATGCCCTGTCTATATGAGGTGCTTTACTTTATGATTAGAAGGTCTACTGTGGCTGCATGATCACGTGACTGGTCAGTTATGTCATGTGACACGTTACTGGAAATGCCCCCTGGGTACTAGGCAGCAGGATGAGGTAATATTAATACTTGTGGAAAGAACTGAAAGAACAAATTAGAAAACCTATACATTATACATATAGTCCAGTCACCACTGCAGTATCTACTTGCCACACACAGTGATGAATACAATAAGAATCGTGAGAATTTGACATGTTCTAGAGTTTGGGAAGGAGGTGATGATCAGGTGAGTCTGCTGCAGCTCTGTACAAGTCTCTAAACAGACTGCTTCTACTGATTTCAAGTGAGGAGGGCCTTAGTTCTGGCAATGGCTCTGTCAGCCACCGCACCAGGTCAGACTATAGGAGAGAGGGGAGAGACAAAGGAAGGAGCATCGACACTAAATTGTGACGTGTGTGACACACTCACTTCCTGTGGCATTGCCTTGAGGAACTTGCTGGGCATGTTTCTCTGTCGGAGGTTTTCCAGCACCTGAAAATACATGTATATTGCAACATGTTACATTAGCCACTGTGTCCCCAGTCCTGGGCCAAGTTGTAGATATTCCATTTACATGTACATGTACTGCACATGTGTATGATCATGTGTCTTGTTTGTCTGGGTTGTCTTTCTCTCCTTCATACTTCTAATATAACTAGTGTGCTAAGCACGTGGCATTTCCATATGTACTAATACATGTAAATTCACTTTCTGCTGAGGTCTATTGCCTAGTGCTGTCTTGACTGGTACATGTACTGATAAAAGTATATACTTCACATAGTGTTTCCAACCTTGACTCTCTCCATCTCTGTGTCAAAGGGATGGTGCAGCTCAAAGAAGATGACACCCAGTGAATAGATGTCCACTTTCTGGTCGTATTTCTTCCCAGCCGCCTGCTCGGGACCCATGTAGAAGTGAGAGCCTATGTTTCCTGTGTGACGAATGCTATCATCCACTGGAGGTTTTAGACCTGTAGGGACAGTCACCATTAGAATGTCATTATCTTTTGCCATTGAGGATGAGCTATTGCAGATACGTATATTTTACAACACACTTATCCACACACAGATTCTAAAGGCAATACAACACATAACACAACACAACACAAATTGCTCAAGACCGTCATTTTTAAAATGAGCTGGGATTCAAACCCATAACATTGTGTGTTGTAGACAGATGCTCTAACTGAGGCAGCTGGCTAGACCAAATCACACATACATGTACAAAGCAAGGCAAAGGAGATACAGTAGAACCTCAGTTTTCCGAACACCTCTGGGCTCAACGAAATTTCCAGTGTTCGGATAACTGAATTTGTTCGGATAAGTGAATCTATGCACCTGTTTGCGTTTGCGTGGTTATAACGTATAGGATGGCAGTTTCGACCATTACTGTGGACAGTGTGACCATGTTTACAAATATATATGGACTCCTTAAGCAGCAACAACGGCACTTTCAACAACGCGTTCTACTGTAAACACACGATGTACATGTACATTCACACTCTCACACACTTTGTAGAGAGCCCTGGGAGCCCGAGAACACTGTTCCCGTCACAAGGCCAAAGTCACCAACTTTTACACTACCCTCCAGAGAGAAGAAGATGTTGGATGGCTTCAGATCTCGATGCATCAGGCCTTTCTGGTGTACATACATCACAGCCTCCAGCACCTACAGCAAAACATGATGGTAACATCAACACATACAATGAAACAGAAACTTAGTTCTTTGTATATGGACATGCTGATGATGGCAAGTTCTCCTCTGATTTAGACTGAGAGGCAATTTCACATGGATAAGTAGCTTAATGTTCAGTTCCCTTACTTGGCAGAAATAATGTAAGACCACTCTCTGTGGGCGGTTGTGAATGTTCTTAGCGAGCCAGTCCTTAAGACTCTCTTTCTGACATAACTGCATCTGAATGAACAGGTAGGTTGGAGCCTCCAATTGATGCACACCTGTGGAGAACGTACATATGTAATACCCTTGTCATCCGAAGCACTAACACATCTGCTTCTCTTACCTCTGGTACCATCATCGTGACTGGTATTAGAACTGCTGGATGAGAGCTCATCTCTGTTGTCCATTAAGTCTCGCGGGAAACAACGTGTCTCTCCCTCGCCACCAACACTCTCTTCACTTTCCGTTCTACAAGTGTGTGCATGTGTGTGCACCACATGATAGGACTCATTACCCCGCGGCTACGCATGCGCAGAGCGGGGTTAAGCAATCGGTTCTGTCTGTCTGTCTGTCTGTCGTCAAAAAAATATTGAAATCCGTCCTCTGCGCACAGTATATGGCTTTAAAGAACATTGGAATAAGAGAAAAACGTATTTAGTTCCCTTCCTGGGCGCCGGTTTCGTCCACATGGCTCTTTCTCAGGAGTGCTAGCCGTTCCAAAAATTAGCGAAGTTCGCCCCGCCTACCGTAATTGCAAATTATGTGCAAATACGGATGGAATGCACGGATGGTCTTTAAAATTACGGAGAGCATGCACGCATCCAGGCATGCATGCCTTATACGGTCAGTATAACGTGGTAGTCTATTTGTGCAGAGAGAAGCCCTCTCTGAGCGACCGAACTCGCCGCAGGGTATGTATTCTTCGAATACTCTAGTTACACATGTAAGAGATTCTGATACAGGATATACTCTCAGCATTGTGGGCGAGGGGAAGCAAACACATTTAGTTGTACAGCTGGAAATTTTAGTGTGCACATACACAGGATGACAAAATACACGTTCAGTATGCGTGCACAATTACAGTACATGTACATGTATTGTATATGTGATTCGAGCCCAGCCAGGTGAGTTGCCTCGGTAGCTCAGTTGGTAAGAGCGTCGCCTAGCAAGCGGACGGTCATGGGTTCGAGTCCCACCCGAGGCAGCCTTTTCTTTGAAAAATACTGCCTTGGGCGAGTTGTGTTGTGTTGCTTTGTCTTTCCTTCTAAGCACCTCATGGATGATTAAAAAAGTCATGTACATGTATGTGTGCACAATTGCAGATACAGACATCTTGTCTCTGTTCATTTTTATGTAATCCCTATACTATTACACTCCAAATTTCCTAACTTTTTTATTTACTTGTCTCTTATCATTTTTACTATTGTAAGCAATAATTCTCACTAGCACATGCTCACCATATCCATAAAACAAAAATCATACAACTATATATGAGCAAGCAGAGCAGAGTGAGAGACTCACTTGTTCCTGAACTCAATGATAAAGGAGGAGGTGTGTGATTGTGAGGTGAGGGGTGGGGGGAGTTCGGAGTGGATACGGTCGTGGGAGAGGGTCGAGAAGGAGGGGTTGGAGGGAAGGAGGGAGGAGTGTGGGGATGGAAGGTGTTGAGAGGCCGACGAGGACGGCATTGTGGAGGGGAAGGGAGACTGCTCTGCACACGCACTGTAAGAATGAATACAACAGAGACCTTCTCATCTTTAGACTCCCACAGTATTTGGTCGACAGTGTTTCCATCATTTAGGCTATTTGATTACTTTATGTACTTTTGTTATACATAGATTTGTATACATGTGTTGGGGTTGGCAAAGCAGAGGTTCCCTTGTGCTAGGTATTGTGCTGTGTTGTAAACCTATAGCAATATCACATCTCTTTGTTCATGAGCCTTCTGATTGAAAGGCAACCTAGCAGGGTATAATTCACACTTTGTACAATGTATATGTACTGTACAGCTACTAACTATATAGGTACATCAATGCCAAGTCATTATGAAAGATCCTGAAAAAACTCAGGATCCAGCTGGGATTCAAACCCAGGACCTTCTGATTACTAGTCAGACACTCTTACCACTGAGCTCTTGTGGCAGAGGAGTGTAGGATTGATGTTAATATCCTAAGGATTGAGTTCAAACCCAGACAGTGACTTGGCTACACAGGCAAGGCATATGTATACAACATGCAAAGAATGTTAGACTCAAACTCCGCCTTAATCAGTCCACCGAGGCAACTAAGCCACCAAGACACAAAACTGAAAGTGAGAGTACATACATGTAAATAGCCTAAATGATGGAAACACTGTCAACCAAACATCAAAACAATGTATACATATATATATAACAGTCCCCAACATTCACACACAGTTGGTTTAGTATGTATTGCATACTGCAACTCACTAGGACTCTGTCCTGCTGAGTGGGACCCACTGCTCTTGATGCTGCCAGCCTTCAGGTGCCTGCTCCACCCATGAGTGGAAGTAGCGCACTATGTTTGCATGATCCAGCTGGGCCAGAGCATGCACCTCTCTCATCACCTTCTCTCTCGCAGACTTCCTACAAAAATAACACGTGTAAAGTAGGCATCATTTAGTTGCATTTAAAGTGATAACTAGACATTGAGTATGTCACAAATAGGCATATTGTATGGTCTTAATTGAGAGCATCAAGCTATAATAGTGTTTCCATATGACACTGACATTGATGTACATGTATATATGAAATTTCCCCGTTTTAATAACTCACTTGCGAGGCAGTAAAATCCTCTTCACTGCATATTCTCCATCGTCTGTTCTATTTTTGACATGATACACTACACCAAATCCTCCCTTGCCCAGTTGACCCCTCAACTCATAGTCACTGCCAAACCTGAAGTAGTGGATATGCATATACAAGAGATAAAGTGTACATGAAAAAAACATATCTGGTGGGCCAGACAAGCTATATAACATGTACATCTACATGTAGTTAATTGAAACTGCAATTCTGACTTGCCTGGAGTCACTTGAATCAGATCTTATTGTTCTTCTCTGAAATACACCAGCAGGTATAGAATTCTGTAAATTTAAACCAACAGGCATATGAAAACACAACTACATCTACAGCATAAACAGGTATATATGTGTGTGTATGTGTGTGTGTGCACTCCATACTCCTCTGTACTACTAAAACCACATGGATCATGTGACTGGTATCATTCAATCTAGCAATTACTATTTTGTGATGGCTACTTGAACATTCCAACATGACAATCAAATTGGTGGTTAATGAGGGGTAAAGTACACAGCACAGCGGATATGGATTATATTTCCTACCTTATCCAATTATTATGCACCTAGGACGTGGTATATCGATTACTGACAGTGTGATGTGCATTACAGTGTTACTGACAGTGTGATGTGCATTACTGACAGTGTGATGTGCATGTAGTGTCCTGGTGCGTCTTGCGTATATAAACCGGTGGTGCGCTAGACAAGCTGTGCGTATTCCCTGCTGATGAGAGCTAATAAGCTCGAAACAGCGCTGTCTAGGGATCGCTTAGCTTGTTTGGCCCCACCAGATATGGTTTTTTCATGATATGAACTAATAATGTATTAGCTGGTGTATTTCAGAGAAGAACAATAAGATCTGACCTCTAGGGTCTGAGTGGAGCTACTGGGAGTTTTGGGAACCTGTTCACTGCCCTCCACTCTGTCCTCCTGAATTACACACCACACACAAGGAGAAAATAAAGATGACAGTAAACACTGCAAAATTTGTAATTGAAGTGTGTGTGTGTGTGTGTGTGTGTGTGTGTGTGTGTGTGTGTGTGTGTGTGTGTGTGTGTGTGTGTGTGTGTGTGTGTGTGTAAATGGCAGTACACATACATGTATGTCAGACGAGGCAGAAGAGGAGGTCCTATTGCGGCCAAACTTCTGGTGCAACCTGTCCAGCACAATGATGAACACTCCAAACAGGAGGTATTTGATTATCCCTGCCACTTTTCTCACAACTACACTCCACCAACTGCAGGCAGTTATAAACAATGTACATGCATTGATGCATTCCTCCCTACATGTATCGACAGTGTTTGTGAGGTTCATTAGGGTGGAACCCCTCTAATTAGGATACTGATGGACAGAGGAAGTGTCCTAGGTGTCCTGAATTCTGAGACACACACACACACACACACACCTTTCTTTCAGGAGCTCTGTAGTAGTGGAAGGGGTGCACGTCTCCTCAGAGCTGTTCTCATCCCTGGGGTGTTGGCACGTGGCATCAGGAGCATCTTCTGCTGTGAAGTATACAGACATGCCTGCAGAAAGAGCACAAACTGCATGTCAGCACTCCCCATACAGTCAACACACACACACACATACACACACACACGTTTATGTACATGTAGGTTTCAGGGATCTACATTTACATATACGTGTGGTGACGTATTGTGTGGTATAGAAATTCGTTATAGTATTATGTACAAAAGCAATGTTGTAAGACATGTCAGTGATCTAGTTGACATGGGGAACATGTCAAGTGCCCTCACAGAGGATCAATGAATTGTTCAACTACATGTATATAGCTTTCAAAACAGTAGCTCACCATCTGAATTCTTACTGCAGAGGTCAAAGAGGGCAGAGTTGTGGAAGAGAGCTAGTTCAAATTTTTGCTCATTGTTATTGCTTTTAGCCTCTTGTGCAGCCACCTCCTGAGAGAGAGTGAAGGGGGGGGGGGGAGGAGAGGGAGAGGGAGGGGAGGGAGGGGAGAGAGAAGAAAAAAGCAACACACAAGAGGGATGGGGGAGAGTGAGGGGGGAGTGAGGGGAGAGGGAGTGAGAGGGGAAGGAGGGGGGAGTGAGGGGGGAGTGAGGGGGGAGGGAGTGAAGGGGGGAGGGAAGGAAAAGAAAAAAAAATCTCTATACAACACAAAATACATCAATACCTATACATATACACAGACAGATCTGCACTAACCTCCAGAGCTCCGGCCAGAGTGTAAGACAGTGGAGAGTACAAATGGAATCCAGCTACTTCCTGAGGCAGCGGCATTGGTTGAATATAGTACTTCTCATTGTAGTGAACTGTAAACACAAGAGCATTTCTCTGAGGCTTACACCCTTGCATACACTAAAAAACTCCTAAAAAGTACCTCAAAAACTAGGTGTGAAATGCAGTGCATTTTGGCAAGGGCGACCAAGTGTTGCATCAGCTAAGGTTAAGTAAACAGACATCCCATGATGTGATGGTTGTGAGTAGCAATTGCAATGGAGAAGTCCCCACAAAATACCCCCAGATAGTTGTACTACTAATTCAATTACAAGCCTTACAATAACATCCAAGGTGTATACATGCACTGCTGTATATATTTGGTATGTGTGTCCGCAACATTCATGTGCAAAATACGTTTAAAAGTGCAAAGATCTGTTTAGGCTTGCACCAGAGAGAGGTGGTTGCACACATTAAAAAATTCTGCCAGCGACCGCACGTGTGTGTATATAGTCGATGATGGTACCAAAAGAAATCGAATTGCCAGGCTATTTGGTTAGCATTCTCCTAGGACACTTTCAAGGATGATATCTCAGAGTCAGGGGGCCGAGGTGGGTTGCACGTGCATGCACACAACTCTATGGGCACTTATAATCATGCACAACCTGCTCCATGATGGCCAAATAGTAGCTACCACATGCACATAGTCGATGGTTACCCAGATACTCCCCACTACACATATCGTGGTTTATAAATAGCTCAAATGCTTAGTTTTCATAGACGAACACATTGTAATGGAAATTCTTGTAAGCATGTGAAGCTTTATGTGACAGCCAGACACATATAGGAGAGAATAAACATGAGGTAGAGGGAGACTCACCCATCATGAGCGTAGGGCGTTGGTGATTGGGTAGGGCACTGTGGCTAGATAAGTTGACTTGAATCAACCGAGAACCATCCTGCACCCAAAGGGATGTGATCGGTGCTGACATCTGTAGATGCCAGCTTGTCTCTTCTTCTCCTCTACCTCCCTTTCCGTACACCACTCCTCGAGCTGCGTCCACCTGCAGTGGCAAATTCCCACCGACTTCGGCCTCCCCTTCCCCCCTCTCATCCTCCAATCCCACCAGAGACAGCTCCACCTCACCCACCGTGAAATTCCACCTGGAAAAAAGATCCAGAGGTACACATTCTGCCTGTACTACTTTCCACATCAAATGATATATCAGTTTTAAGACAGAATAATGTAAACAACATGATGGAAAGGGTGCAATGAAGACCCTTATTCTGTGGAGTAGGACCTTCACACACATAGCATATCAACTTGTAGGCTGGACTTACATCTCCTCCCCAGTTGCTTCCTGTGCAAGTCTGACAGTCACTCGGTAAGTGGAGGCCTTGAGCAGACGCGTCCACTGGGAGTTGTGTTCAGGAGACTGGAAACACTTGGAGGCTGAACACTGATATACCAGCTGCAAGGAAAAGGAGATTTGCCATCCATAGCTGGACAATTTCAACCGGATGTTTGTCACACACACACACACACACACACACACACACACACACACACACACACACACACACACACACACACACACACACACACACACACACACACACACACACACACACACACACACACACACACACACACACACACACACACACACACACACACACACACACGTACTTGTCCTGTGACAGGGTCTATGGTTTCTACTTCTCTAAATTTTGCCCCGGCCAGAGCAGCTGCATCACCATAAGGAAAACTCTTGTCAATGATGTCATCAGCCATCATACCCAGTTGCTATGTATCCAAACAATGAGTATTGTGTTTATCCACCAGACTAATGATTGTGCATACAGTCAAGTGTTCACAAACATAGGTGTACCTCCAGTTTGATTCCATCCCAGTGGTAGAGGGCTCTGTTCAGTCCTGGAACCAGCAGTGGGACTCCAGCTTCACTCTGCATAATATGCATATATGTATGTATACACATACATGTGTATACATGCATGTGTATCGTACACAGCAGGAACCTGTGTCCTGTTCATTAAGGGACCCTGATTAGAGGGGTTCTACTGTAGCAGCATCTCCTCATTAAGGGACCCTGATTAGAGGGGTTCTACTGTAGCAGCATCTCCTCATTAAGGGACCCTGATTAGAGGGTTCCACTGTAGCAGCATCTCCTCATTAAGGGACCCTGATTAGAGGGTTCCACTGTAGCAGCATCTCCTCATTAAGGGACCCTGATTAGAGGGTTCCACTGTAGCGGCATCTCCTCATTAAGGGACCCTGATTAGAGGGGTTCCACTGTAGCAGCATCTCCTCATTAAGGGACCCTGATTAGAGGGTTCCACTGTAGCGGCATCTCCTCATTAAGGGACCCTGATTAGAGGGTTCCACTGTAGCAGCATCTCCTCATTAAGGGACCCTGATTAGAGGGGTTCCACTGTAGCAGCATCTCCTCATTAAGGGACCCTGATTAGAGGGTTCCACTGTAGCAGCATCTCCTCATTAAGGGACCCTGATTAGAGGGTTCTACTGTAGCAGCATCTCCTCATTAAGGGACCCTGATTAGAGGGTTCTACTAGCATCTCCTCGTTAAGGGACCCTGATTAGAGGGTTCTACTAGCATCTCCTCGTTAAGGGACCCTGATTAGAGGGTTCTACTGTAGCAGCATCTCCTCATTAAGGGACCCTGATTAGAGGGTTCCACTGTAGCAGCATCTCCTCATTAAGGGACCCTGATTAGAGGGTTCTACTAGCATCTCCTCGTTAAGGGACCCTGATTAGAGGGTTCCACTGTAGTAGCATCTCCTCATTAAGGGACCCTGATTAGAGGGTTCTACTGTAGCAGCATCTCCTCATTAAGGGACCCTGATTAGAGGGTTCTACTGCAGCAGCATCTCCTCATTAAGGGACCCTGATTAGAAGGTAGCATCAAGTATAGTAGAAATGTGTGAGCACCAATATAGTAGTTGGTTGACTTCAAACAGACCTTATAGTTGAGTGTAGAGGAAAAAAGTGGTTCGGCCAGCTGATGACTCCACATCTGTGTGCCCTCCCAGTCCAGGGCACTCAACATGCCATCCACACTCACCACATACAGTCTGCACACAAAATATACCACTCCGTGAAAGGAACAAGCAAGTTTGTTTTTACTATAGTGAATTGACATACATGTATGTACACGTATAAAACACTTCCACTAATCAGAAGACAATTTTCCAGACTTATATGCTACATTTTTGCAGCTCTGGCTGTACACTCACAGTACTACAAGTATGCATACCTTTGGGATCCGCCAGTAAGGGCCAGAGGATGATCGCTGACTGAAGAGCCGACCAAACACAAAGCTAACGAGGCTAGTTGTAGTGCCAACACCAGTACAGGCGCATCGTGTAGCGCCATTACACAACTATACCCGTGCAGGAGCTATAAACAGCTGCGCTTTGGTAAACAATACTTGTCACATGATCGCGCACACCCCCAGCCGTTGAAACAGTGGAATACGTTTCTGATTTAGGAGATCGATTGATAGGTGTAGAATTTTAGAACCAAGTGATCTGTTTCTTACTCCACTTTGGCGTCTGAACGTATTCTTTTACTGTGGAAGGAGCTGTCTATTTGATGACGTGTCTTTTTTTCTTCGTATTTACAGGTATTATTAATTATGACGTAGTAGCTGTTAGCGCATGCGTGCACGTGGTTTTATAGAGTGGGCGTTCACCGGATCCCCGGATGCAGCTTGTGTCAGCTTGCAGATTGAGCCCTAGCCTCAGACTCACCCGTCTCTGTCGTGCCATGAGTAATCTAGCTGCAGGGAAGAAAGCAGCTGCCGTCCAGGCTGTTAATGACTGGGTTAAGGTCTGAACCATTGTCCCACTCATTACATTGCTACTCAATAGAGGCACATATATGTCCAACATTTTCAGGACAAGCAAAAAATTGGTATAGGGAGTGGGTCCACTATTGTTTATGCTGTGGAGAGACTAGGTTGGTCAGGTAAAACTTATTAACCCCTTTTATCTCATTACCACTGTACTACCCATAGCGGAGCGTGTGCAAACTGAGAAACTGAGTGTGGTATGTGTCCCGACTTCTTTTCAGGTTTGTTAAAATTTTCACTGCACTCAATAGAGATGATACAAGTAAAACTGTGCACTGATTGAGTACTTGCACATCACTGTGCCTGGCATTACGTCCCTGATAATGCTGCAGCATTAACAACAAGGTTTTCATGTGTTAATGTAGGCAAGACAGCTCATAGTTCAACATGGTCTGGTCCTTAGTGATCTGGAAAATCATCCCCAGGTGAGCTATTGTGTAACTGCACACACTCTATAGTAATATGCGTATATATACACAGCTGGATGTGGCAATTGATGGAGCAGATGAGGTCGACCCTCAATTAACTCTGATAAAAGGTGGTGGGTGAGTATAGAACCTGTGCAATATACAAATTAATTGTTGACTCATGCAATTATGTACTGTAGTGGATGCCAGACACAGGAGAAAGTGGTGGCAGCAAGTGCACACACATTTGTGGTGATTGCCGATGACTCTAAGCGGTCTGCACATCTTGGAGAGAAGGTTACATTTCGACATGTGCTATATATTTCTTGTGTTATTACTCAGTCACCAATCTACATGTAGTTGCATGGCGTACTTTATCTATTGCAGTGGCAGAAGGGACTACCAATTGAGGTCCTCTCATTTGCCTACAAACCTGTTCAGCTAAAGCTGCAGGCCTTGGGTGGCTCAGCCGACTTACGTATTGCCAAACAAAAGGCAGTAAGCACTTCTCAAGTCGTGGAAGTGTTTCAAGTCTCTCTATATAGTTAATCCACTCACATACAGGGTCCTGTTGTGACAGACAACGGCAACCTCATACTCGACTGGAAGTTTGACTATCGAAAGGTACACTGTGTATTTGGGTTAAGTACATCTACTATATATATGATACTGACTGTCCAGGATAGGAATTGGCTGCAGTTATCATCCCAGCTCTCCAGCATACCAGGTATGGTTAATAAATGTGAGTACTACTATATTGAGTTACCGGTTGTTACTTCATTTAAGACTCACGAAGTGTGCATATTTCAATCCTCACCCTAGCTGTAGCCCTAGCCCTAGCCCTAACCCTAGCCCTAGCCCTAGCCCTAACCCTAACCCTAGCCCTAGCCCTAGCCTAACCCTAGCCCTACCCAGAGAAGTCACGGGAGCCGGTGACTATCCATCTGGTCCCCTAGCAAGTGATTCACCCAGACTGCGCGCTTGTATTTCGGAAATGACGTAATGCAGAATGTCTTAAATGAATTACTGGTATTCCTGTGGGACGTCATTCCGTGCACAGTTTTGCTCATTAGTAATCAACTCTATCTTGCATAACATAAATAGTTTTGCTCATTAAACTCTATGTTACTGCTCATTAATAATCAACTCTATGCTGCATAACATAAATAGGTGGGTGATATTGATTCAGCAAAGTTTGATAGTGACAATACTTGATCAATACGTTATAAGCAGTATAGCTATTGATGAGAGTGCTAATTTTCTTTTAATGTTGTAAGTTGACAAAGAATATATAGTTAATGGATGAGGGTGCTAATTCCTGATTATTTTTAATGATCAATATGTTTTAAGTTGATACATGTATATATTTATTGGTGATAAGTGCTGATTCCTACCAACTCAGGTGTTGTGGAGACAGGATTATTTGTTGACATGGCTGATGTGGCGTACTTTGGAAGTGCCGATGGATCAGTCAAGAAAGTGCAGAAATGATGTCTGTCTGAGGCTATTTTTTAACATACCTAGGGGTACAATATTATTATAATATTGAATCCATTCAATTGGCCTTAATTGATTATAGTGAAGACATATATACCTGTCATGTATTGTTATATAGGCTAGTGTATAATGGGAGTTCATTGGGATTCTGGCATGTAGAGAAGACTCACTCTCCATAACAGGGATGCAGTAGCCACACTTGTATGAATTCTGAGTAACCTGTTAGTGTGGGTTGAGTAATGTTGGATAACAGCCCAAGCTAGCAACACTCATCTGCCCCAGGAGGTCCAGTGGCTCAGTTGTATAGTAGGGATCGGATGGTTTTTGGCAGCTGGATCTTGAATTTTTCAGGATTCAGCTATATCCGGCACTAATTATTCGCTTGTTTTATTATTGATTGTTAGTATTCATAGCACATTATGTTACTGCATGTTGGGCAGTCAGGAGTTAGTGGATCAGGTGGCATTGTGGGGGAGCTAGTCAGTTTAGGAAATCTGAAGTGGGTCTCTTTTATGTACACGAACAAGTCTGCTCATTCAACTCACTGTTCTCCACCTAGTATATACATACGTACAAACTGCAAATGATTGGTCTCACGTCTTAACAGGTCACATTACTGGATGCCACACCTCAATGCCAAATTTGTATTCCTACAGTGCAGTAAATATACCTGTATACTTGCCATTTGCTTTTGTGTTGAGAGTGCATGACCGCGTGAACGCAAGTTTACTATAATTGCATTGTTACTTAAATGATATCGGTTTACATCCAGTTCTCTCTATGTATGCATGCGTCAGGTTTTGGCAACATCTCGTTGGATGCGATATATATGGAATGTGGCATGTGCAATCATGTAAATACAATTGTAATCAAACATGTCGTGCTTTCGACGGTTACGGTAGTATTGATCAGTTCAGCAATGGAGGACAGAGACTTCTGCAAGGCCCTCCGCCTTGGCCTCCATGTCCTACTCCTAGCCGCACTAGTGGCGGGCCAGTGGCCGTCTATTTGCCCCAATAGAACACTGCGTGTACAACGAGGACTGACAGTAGACATCAGACCATTGCTGACAATATCAGGATTAGACAATCCGCAACTGACGCACTGCTCTTTCCGTCAACTACCGCACTCGGTGCATTTATCCTGCGGTGATCTCAGCCCGTCATGGGTGCAATGTAATTCTTCAGGACCGCTAGTGTATCGACACTATGGTTGTTCCTCGACTAGAGAGCTGCTATATTTACAGTTACTGATTAGTGAAAATAGCAGTGCTACAAATGAAAGCGAGTCAGAGCATCACGTAATGTTTTCTTCATTGGAAGTTATTGTAGGAGACGTTGATATGAGGTTGGTGTATTTACAAACTAAGACCGTCCTGTCAGAGGGCTATGAATACACTCAACTAACTCCGATCTTTCCTCCTGAATGGATAGGCAATTGCTATTACAGAATGGTGCGTACTTTTCTACCAACTGCTGAGGTTATAGGGATGGTAAATAGACCTCTGCCATGTGGATATGTGCCCAGAGAACAGTTTCTTCTTTTAGAGAATGCAAACAAAAACAGATCAGTTCTCCTTGAGGTTACAGGTACATCATCAAGTATGCCAGACACTCTGCGAGTTCTGCTGTATGCAAATTCCCCTCGAGACGAGGAAGACTATGCACGCACACTACCACTGCTGTTACCTCACTCTACCCTGCAAGTGCTGCAATTCTCACATGCTCCAGTGTCTGCAAAACTTCTCCCATGTCCCCATTCATATCGTCAGTGTGTCTACATTTTTCCAGTGCTGCGAGCCGGTGCCTTTGTTCCCGGCTACTCCCCCTCCAACCCACACAGCAGACATACAAAGTTTACAAGTGAAGACGTCTCTGCAAGGATTGTGGCCTTTATCCCAAACCAAGAGCCACTCACACAAACGTATGAGTACACCATCTTTGACTATGCTGGCCACTTGCTTGCACAGTCAGCAATAGAGGTGACTGTGCTGAGGAGAGACTGGAATATTCCTAGTCGACGGATGTTTGCTTCTCCTCAGGTGATGAGGGGGGGACAAGTTGTCTTGAATACCAACTACTTGCAATTCTACATCCCACCCGACAGCTTCTGTATGGACAATACATTCCTTAGCCTCACGCACAGTCCTCTACATGGTCATTGGAGGCTTACAGATGGAGGAAGCCTGATGATTAACCAGAGCTTTTCTCATACATACCTTCAAAAAGGAATGTTGGTTTACGAACATAATGGCAACGACAGCACAAATGCAGATGGTACCGTATGGACAGTGACTTGTGATGGGAAAAGTTTTCAGTTACAAATGACCTTGTTGATTATTCCTGGACCAAATGAAGTCCCTCCCACGACTGAAGTACAGTCGACTACGCTTCTTACCTTCTGTGGAAAGGCATCACCTCTGTTGTTAGACACCACTGTGTATGCTGATCCTGGTCTTCACTTTGACGTAAACGCTTCAGAAGGAAGATTCATTAGGCTGGCAAATACCAGCATACTCTCTGATTATCCACTCCCACCATATATAACATCCAGCAACCTTCTCTACGAGGAGTCGGTAACTACATTTTCTATTGAAGAGGTAGAACAAAACCTCATTTGGTATATTCCCTTGTGTTCTGCGCCAAAATCTTTGAAATTAAATGCACACGTGCCTGGAGAGTCTCTTCAATTTGGGATTCAGTTACAAGTACCCTACTCAAATTTCTCTCTGGAGGATTTTTTCCTTGTCTCAAGCTATAACGACCTTCTTAACTTAGTGCAGAATCATCCTCTCCCTGTTGCTTCATTCAGTCCAGTGTACATCACTACCTCTTTTCTCTACACACACTCATATTTTAATTCACCTGATGTGATCACCTATCGAATGTTGACTCAACCACAATATGGCCACATCTGCCTTGCCTCTGACTTTGACTGTTCTCAGCCTCTCCATTACTTCACACAGACACAAGTGGATAAGTTTATGGTAGTATACACACCAGACAACTCTAGCACACTGCATAACGACAGTTTTGAGTTTGAGTTGAGATACAGGGACATAAGACAAATTCGACCATTCATCAGTGTATTTTATATCCATGCTGCACAGCTAGAACCGCTTATATTAGCAGAAGAACAGCTGTGGGTGGAAGTTGACAAAGTGGTAACAATTCCACTAAGACATTTCAGGCCTCTGCACTATCAGCTTCGAAAAAAAGCAGTCTTCAAGATAGACACTCCACCACAATTTGGTGAGCTCTTCATCCCTAACCATCCTCCGAATGTCCTCAATTCCTCCTATACCTTTGATGATCTAAAGAACAATCGTCCGAAGTATAGATACTTCGGAATGAGCCAAAATTGTAGTGATTCTTTCACCTTCGTTGCTTCTAATTCCACCCACAATATAAGTAAGACGATTGTCATTGCAATTCGACAGCGCCAGGAAGAGCTTCTTGGCTTATGGAGAGCGAAAAAAGCAATGCCATCTCAGGACAACTTTGTCTTTGCCTCACAAGACTTCAAAGTGTTGAGCGACTTCTGTCCACAGTTTGTGCAGGTTATACTTGAAATAGAACCGAGGTTTGGCCAGCTGCGGCTCTTCCACCCCTCCCTCAACACATTCACATGTCTCAGAAACAGCGATATGTTCACCTCAGAGGACATCAATGCTGGAAGGCTGTGGTACACTGCCAACTACCACGCCCAAGTTAATGTATCTTGCCTGCCATCAGAGACTTTTAGATTCTCTCTATCTGACCCCCAAGCCAATATGCGCAGATTCCCCAGGATCTACTCCAACTTTGTGGTTACATTTTTGCAACCAACAGAGTCAATCCGCATTGATGCATCTTTCAATACTACTGACACATACATTCTCTCCTGGCTACCCAAGCAACAGATATTTGGCTATGTGTTTCAGCCAGACGACATCCGTGTGGACAGCACACCCAACCTGCAAGACAAGAACATAAGCGTCAAGATTTTGATAAAGGAGTCACCAAAGAAAGGGTGGATAAGGAAGAACAACCAGCCTGTAAGTGGGTGCCTGTGTATGTTATTAGGGGCACAGACGATGAGGAATAGTACTACTTTTGTATTAAAATACAATTTGAACCACGTGTTCTTCTACTTTGTACAAGTGTGATAATGTGCTCCTAGAGAGACCATCACCATACCTACATACATGATATTTGCAAGGTGCCTTGTAGGTTAATATCACTTTGATGGCTGTATATTTCGGCCAACAGATACAACACTGTGTCTCACAGACAGACTGCCTACATACCATTCATAATTTTCGCAAGGTGTTTTGTGATTAAATATTTCTTTGATGCTTGCATATTTTAGGCAAACAGGTGGGACGTTGTGTCTCTCAAACATATCTACATGGCATTCATGCTGTTTGAATTAAGAGTTGATGATATAATGTTATGTAATAGCCAGTCTACTGTTTATGTCTGCATTAATTGATGCACAGGTGACTGAGTATTACCTGGACATCTTGGAGACTGGTCGTATACACTACGTACC
Organism: Theonella swinhoei; assembly: GCA_963970385.1. Taxonomy (NCBI): domain Eukaryota; kingdom Metazoa; phylum Porifera; class Demospongiae; order Tetractinellida; family Theonellidae; genus Theonella; species Theonella swinhoei. Next base: position 1,957,828 of record OZ019950.1, read on the forward strand.
AAATGATTGGTGGATATGGGTGGCATCCTCTGACACCTTCACCATTTCCATCCTATTGGAGACCAGCAATGCCTCCATCTTCATCAACACTCTCTATAACCACTCCGTTGAAGTGGTATGGAACTGGGTACACCCAACTCAGATGTTCTACTTGGTACGGGAGTCATCCTCTGTCCTTGAGTTAATATTCAGGTATGTCCATACACATGTGTGTACTATGTAAGTCAGCATCGATATACATATACACTATATGTGTACAACAAAGCCCTAGACTGCTATGTGTATGCAGCCTTTATTGATTAAGGGATCTTCTACCTACATAGCTATCCAAATTAACCACACGTGAGGCAGCATGCACTACTGCGGCTTTTGCTGGCACTGGCGTGCAATTTGTTGTGGTAAAACAATTACCTTTTGAGGCTGGTTGGGAGTACGAGCCTCTCTCCACTGAGTGTTACAAAATGTGACATAACGCTTCACTGAGCCTTGAAAGCCTGTAGGGCCCCACCTATATATTTGGCCACCACATCTCCAGCACAGATTTTGGCAGCGTTCTCCCAAACACTAGTATTTTACTACCTTTAATGGGATATAGATTTTGTCTGCTTACAGCTCAAATGTGTAGGAGAATTTGACCTTGGGCACTGCTACTAAGTAAACACTAGACATGTAGGACTCCCCACCTGTTTAAACTGTTACTCCTTTCTCTGTATAATTATATTGTTCATTGGATGTTTTTGATCTTCCTTTCTCCTCCAGGAGGCGTGTAGACAACGGATCCTGTCCAAGCTATGAGTCAACCTTCACCCTAGGCTTTTCCCCCTCCACAAACGCCACCCTCAACACGAGCTGCAGTGACCAGTGGACCGGAGACGCTTGCATCGACACTCTCAGTGTCTCCTTTCCTCCGGACAACTGCAGTGTGACAGTGGAAATGAAACTAGCACAGGATCAGATTTTTGAAGCTCGAGAACAACTGCTCATGTACATAACCAACTGCTCCAATTGTGTTAGTAACATTACCAGCAAACAACCAGTGGAAATAATCATCGATGATACAGATGACTGTGAGTAGAGATTGATAATGTTGATACTGCTGACTGATATAGCAGTAGACGTACTATATATATATATATATATCCCAAAGTCAGCAACTACAGTAGTTACAGCTACATGTATTTACCAATGTGAGCAATATCTTATGTAATATCCATGCATGAGTAGAAAGCAAAATAGTTACATATACCAGACTGGACACTTACATGCCCATACATGCCAGTCTGGTCTATGTAACTATTTTGTCTGGTCTATGGAACTATTGTTGGACAGTCTGGTCTATGTAACTATTATTGGATATCCCTAGGCACCTGACATGTGTGAAGCTAGGCAATGGGGAACTTTATCAGTCCATACAATCCTAGACATAGCTTGCTGGGTTCATACATGTTGTTTGCCTAGGGATGTCCAACAAATCTGTTGCTGTACCCAGAAAGGACAGCATTCATCTTGCAGGGCTCATGCTGTCCTGTCTGTGCACTGCAACATGATTATATGCAAGTAGTTTGGAGCTTGTCCTGAAGGAAAATAGAGTCTGAAATGGGCTGAATAGACTCCCTGTCTGGATTAAATACTATATCCCAAAATTCCATATCCCATTTCCAAGTGGGGGCTTTGAAGTATCTCCCATTCTTTGATCTCAGTCCAGCATTCGTTCAGTTCCCATGGCTCCACTTAATCACTCCTTACCTGAAGAGCATCAAAAGTTGCCAGCAAAACCTGGGGCCAAGTTGTGTAATATAATTCTTCCGTTTTCGGTCTAACTACCAGCATGTGGGGGAATGTTTGACTTCCAACTGTTTTATTCTCTCACTGCACAAATAATTGTCACCCACAGATGCCTTTGTGGGCATTAACACTGATAGAGCAGCAACACATCCAGTTGATTATGGGTGCAGTCATGAGATCAACGTGAGGGAGGAGGAGGGAGAGATAATGCTGACCCTTGTTCGCAAAGGGAACGTGGAACACGAAGTCAATGTCTCCTGTTACACATACGCTGATAGTGCAAGAGGCAATGTTGACTTTGAACATCTGGAGCACAACACGACCATAACATTCTCTCCCAATCAGAGGTTTGCCCGGTGCACTGTGAGGATATATGATGATACAGTATACGAGAGGAAAGAGAGGTTCTATGTGTATGTGAAACCTGCTGGAGGGCTGGTGAACACTGCCCTGTCTGAGACCCCACTCTGCATATACATTGTCTATGACCCCAGTGATGGTATGTACCATGCAAATCACCATTAGCTGCACGGCCAGGTAGTGTAGACTAAAAGGCATAAATACTCGTTCTTCTCAGAAGAAAGATTGAATACTTAGAATCATTCTGTGTATAGGCATAGGGACAGCTTAATGTATGCTTCTGATCAATTGCAAATCTACTATCATCTTCAGTTACAATGACCAATAGAAAATTGAATTAGTTGCTGAGTTAAGGAATGTACTTTATACGTTAGACACGCATGGTTATCTGTAGGGAATTAGTTTGATTGACACTTTAGTGACAAGAGAGACCACTGACTGAAATTGAATTCGGTAATGTTTTGTGCTAGGATGTAGAGAGAGATGAGGAGGCCATGGGTACTTGTGTGGGTGCAGCAGGGTGTGGTTACATCAATAGATGTATCCACTTATAGAACTAGCGTGCCGCATTTGGTCACACCTTGCAGCATAATGGACCGTCCAATGAAGGTGTGTGCATACATGTAAACTCCCAAGAGGCTCTGACAGGTATGGTGGTAGCAGGCCACACCGATGAATAGAGACGTAGTGGTTCACTACTTACCATAAGCGGTACTATTGGAATGTTGTCTGGTTATGTAGTGCTCAATGTGTGGTACGTACATATATAGTCCTACAGTACAATTGATTTGTACTCTTCTCTCTTTCCTTATACATTTCCTCTGTCCTTCTCTTGGCTTTGATTCTTTCCTCTGTCTTTCCTTCCTCCTCTCTTCCCCTCTCCTCTCCTTTCTCTCTCTCCTTCGGTTTTGTTTTTACCCTTCTCCCTAAGCCCCCATCCTTAACTTCCAGCCAAGGCCACTAGTAATACGAGAGAGCCAGGGCTTAAGGTTTGATATCTTGAGAAGTGGTGTCAACTTGGAACTCCGGACCAGAGTCTGTTATCAAGTCATGGAGAACCGTACATTCACAACAGCCACAGTAGGCGTAGACTATGACCTATTAAACAACACCAACAGAGGGTCCCCGACTCAAGCATGCGTAGAATTCGCTCCAAACGAGACGGTCATATCGGGCTCCATCATTGTCCACTCTGACAACAAGCTGGAGGGAACTGAGTTTGTCTTCCTCAAACTGTCGCCACTTCAGGTTCTGTACGGAGAGCTGGGCTGGCCATCTCAACTCAACATAACCATTCTGGATGGAACACAATGTACGTGAGAAATAAAGAGTATGTTAGATTGCGTCGCATGGGGAGATCTAAGGCCTACTACTGGTATTCTAGCAGATTATACTGACATAGTTGAATAATTAAATTAATGAAAGAACTATTTCCATGGGTGTAACTACCACTGGGGTAGGTAGGGCAGTCGCCTCATAGCTTTTCGACATCAGTAACTTAGCGTAGCACAGTTATGGCGTCGCTGCGTAGGATGAGTAGCCTGGAAACGAGGGTAGTTATAGCTTTCACCCCTTCGCAATGATTATTTTAGTTATGCCCCTGATTTCACTATGCACCAGCCTACTACTTGCATGATATCTCTCTAATCTCTACACATCCCTGGGAGAGAATGACATATATATGATTTCAAGGGTTGAAAAGCACACAAACATACATGACATCTGGAGCAGCAGCAGGTGTCCTGTCTTCATTTCGAGGGTCCTGATTAGAGGGGCTTCCCATATTAGGGTCCTGATTAGAGGGACTCTACCCATATTAGGGTCCTGATTAGAGGGGCTCTACCCATATTAGGGTCCTGATCAGAGGGACTCTACCCATATTAGTGTCCTGATTAAAGGGTCTCTGCCCGTATTAGGGTCCTGATTAGAGGGACTCTACCCATATTAGTGTCCTGATTAAAGGGCCTCTGCCCATATTAGGGTCCTCTACTCACGTTAGGGTCCTGATTAGAGGGGTTCTACCCATATTAGGAGTGTGATGAAGCCAATCTCCTTTAGGCTTGACCATGTCTGTTTCCTTACCTGATTCCAGATACCACGTACCAATGATGTATATAATACACACAAAAATTGAGGGGCTTATTTATATTCTGCTCATAATATCTCATAGAGCAATGATACCAATGCATCCTACCCAAGGCAGCCAATTTTTCTTTGAAAAATGACTGTTTCAGGAGAGTTGTGTTGTTGTGTTACTTTGCCTTTCTGTTGTGTTGTTGTTGTGTTACCTTGCCTTTCTCAGCATCTCTTGGAGTGATTGTTCGTGCACAAACAGTCACGGGCGAAGCTACTTGAAATTATAGTCAACTCAGAAACAACTTGGTGATATTGTAGTCAGCTATGTACGTACGTGGCTCGTATCATCACTGGTTGCTGCATTTATTGCATGTGTAGTCTAACTGTAGATTGTTGGTTGATCATTGCGACAGGTTGTCTACAGGTTGAATTAAGAACTAGAATTAATATACTTCAGAGGGCATTATCGTGCATCTGGGTTGTTACGCAATACACTTGGCATTCACTTTATGAACCTGTTAGATTGCTGCGACTGGCTATCGACCAATTAATATTTAAATATCTTTTTTTCCAAGTGTGTATTCTTTCTGGAGTTGTGTTGTCCAATATCTGTCTGTATGTACGTGCCACGTAACATTCCCAGACTCTATGCATGCGTGCATACACACATATATGTATGTATTGTACGTGCACATGTGACTCATTCTTGGCCTGCAGAGGAAAGGAAGCACGTGGTCACAGCAATTGGCTGCCTGCTAAAGTTGGCCCATACAGTATTATACATGCATATGTAATTACCTCAGCATGGTCAGACATCCACAGCTAATGTGTGTTGTGACTGTCCTACTGGCTCCAGGTGGTAGTCCGAAAGACATTATGTACCTGTATATATGTTCTGTGGTATAAATTTTATCCATTTTTTCTCACTTATTTGGAGTTGGGCTTGCCAAGACCCTGACTCATTTATATATGCAAATTAGATTGGGAGTAGTAATTAGTTTAACCAATATTGGTGGTATGGAGCATGGAGACTTGCCATCACGCAACTAATATCGTTAACCCATTGCAATTATGCAATCAAATTGCGTATAGCTCGCAGGATTTAATTGTGTGGGAGGTTTCTTTGAGGCCGGTCGGTCAATAGCAGTAGCCAATAGTTGAAGTATGATTGCAGCATTCTACCTAATGCCATATGATGTCAGTTACACTGTGGTGGTGGTGCCACATGTACATCACTGCCTCTGAAGTTTGGCCTGGTTTTGATTAGTAACAATTTCAACAGAAGGTAAATTTGATCCTCACCAATGTTTGATCTGTGGGTATTGCCTATATTATAGCTCTTTATGCAGCCAAATATTTCATAATAGATTTCTCGAATTCTTGGCGAGTTTCAACTTCTGTGTGAGAATGAATCTACTCTTGTACCATACCTTTGGAGTGCCTCTGCCAAACACACCGCATGCCTGCTTTGTTTGTTTTCAATCAAAAGCATACGTGTATGCTAACATCACGTCTAAATGAATGTAGGTAGGTGGTTTGAATTCACATGTTTTTTGCTTTCATTTGTATGTAGGCATAGGTAAGGGAGGTTTAGGGTACTAAAAAGCCTGCCTCCCTCAGTATTCCAGTCATATGAGGCTGCATGCAAGCAATTTTCATACTGTGTCTGTGAACATACCCTAGCATGTAGTCAGCTCCCTCCGCCCACATTTTAGGCCCCGATACACCACACATGTTGTTGTTGTTTAATTCATTACACACAAATGTATGTAATTCAGCTCTCGCCCCCAGTAGCTCACATTACACATGCTAACTCATAGCATAGTGTAGTGGGAATTTTGTGTCATATCACGCTGAGGCACGCCTTGTATTTTACATACGTAACATGCATGGTACAATCACTGAATGGCAACAACGAACCACGCCTAATTTGCTGTCTGACCATTAATTTAGTGTCTGTAGGAGTTGTGCTCCAGATGGCTTTAAGAGCCAAATCATGTTCACTACTTACATATGCACACGTACTGTGGGTTAACTAGAAATTGTTAAGTATGCACTCCATCTCTGACTGAGTATGCACTTTTCCAGATGTGCACACATATATGCCATTTTTGCCCTTACTATTGTACAGCCGCAAACATTGGTCTCAACTCTACTGTGTTTCACATTAATGAGAAAACGGGAGTCCAGCGGTTTCCCATGTTCCGCAGTGGTTCCATTGCCGGTGAAAACAAAGTGCTGTGCAAATTGAAGCCAATCAACAGCACAGCACAGACTACAGATCACAATAGGGCAGATTTCATTGTCCCTCCTAAACCAGAAACTGTCACATTTCAGGAGAATGACACAATACAATGTAGGTTTAATAGTGAGCGATAGTGAGACTATCACTGCATTCTCTCCACCTCTCTCTTCTCTTCTCTCTCACAGACTGTTCCATGTATCTGATGGATGACAATGTGTACGAGGGAGTGGAAGGGCTCTATTTGGAGTTGGATCGCACCTCACAGGACCCTGCAGTGAGACTCATCCCCGACAGACAGAGAGCCATCATCTACATACATGACGTGGACGATGGTATGTGAGTCGTTGGCCACGAGTCAACATATTGTATGTAGTGTTCTGTAAGTCACAGAAACAGTCTATATGTAGGCTATGACACTCTAGCAGTCCATATTTGTAGGAGTAGGAAGGGGGTATAGGGGGGCTACTAATTTGTAGGGGAGCAGACACCTCCAATATTCCAGTCATTGAGGCTGCAGGTAAGATACTGTGCCAGCGGGAGTATGGCCCTAACTCCCCCCCCCCCCCCCCCCCCCCCCAACATTTTAGAACATGATACACCTATGATGTTTAGATAGAGCCTTGCATTATGCGTAATTCAAGGTACCCACATATTATATTGGCAGAGCCGAGAGTCTGGTTCTCATCCACAAATTACACTGTACAAGAACCTCTATCTAACTTTGATGTGGATGAAAGATATGCTGTGCTGACTCTACTACGTGGAGGGGACCTATCCAACCCTTTCGCAGCCTCCTACAGGACTCTTAAAGATTCCGCTCAGCCAGGGGTACACTATAGGCCTGTAAATGGCACCATTCATTTTGATGCTAATGAAGACATCGGCACTCTGACTGTGCCTATTCTAGCTAGTAGTGACTACTTGGAGGTCAGTTTCAGAGTACAGCTATTGACCGACGTGCCAGTTCGAAGTACTAATTCACTACCACGACAAGATGAAGAGCCAAGCGAGGCAGATGTGGTAATCTTAAACACACCTGTCACTGGAGTGCTGTTTCCAGACAACCCTGTTGTGGTTTCTCTACTGCCAAATGGCTCCTATGCCACTGGAACCACTCTCTTTTATAATGCTCCTCTCATCTGTATCGATGTAAGTATATTTGATCTGTATTGATGTAAGTAGATATATACGTTATAACAACACATAACTTTTATTTGAATAGATATTCTGTCTAATAGTGGAAAAGGCATTATTGCATTACATAATCTATTGGGTTCCTCTCCATGTTCTGTCTAGTGCCATGTTGAAAAGGCATTTATAGCATCACGTAATCTGTTGGTTTCCTCTCCATATACTCCACAGCCTTGTGACAAAGATTTTGAAGGAGCCACTGGTGTGTCCTTGTACACAGAATATTGCAAGGACCAGCAGATCGACTCCAGCCAAACCAAGTACAGCTGGTACATATCCTCAGATGGAAGTAACTATCAGCCAGTACGGCAGGCAACAACGTTCACAAGCTTTGATGGAAAAGTACTGGAACCAGTCTATTTGAACCATAGCATCAATGTGCATTGTTCAGTTCAGGCTGTCACTACCTCTGGAACACAAGGTGGTACCAGATTTGGTAGTGATGTCCTCCTCTCTCGATCATTACTCTCCCCTCAAACCTGTGAAGCTGTTTCCCCAATCTTTCAGTTCTACGAGAGCTATGGTTTCACTGGACACCCTGAGGTCAGTTTACCTATACATCTATGTAACTGTGTGTATAGCATTAACTCTGCTTTTTATTGTTGTTTAGGAGCTATTGAGGTTAACGCTTGTCTTGAAGCACTATGAAAACTACGTGCCTCTTGTTTCATCTCGGCCGTTTGATCTGTCTGATAGCGGTTTCTTGACACTGTTAACTCATCCATACAGCAGAGACACACATTCGTGCTCAAATTTAGTGGAAGGTGGTCTGCAGAAAGCCAGCTTTCTCTCGCCTCTCCCAGTTTCCACTTCATCTTCCTCTGTTCGGGCACACAAATCACAGCTGCTCTATCAGCACTTTAACTCCAGCAAGTGCCAGTGGGAATTTCAAGTATGGCTGCCTCTCTCATTGCTCACAAACCCTTCTGCATGTGATGCTCAACTATCTGATCTGAAGGAGCAAAGATTAACTCTCCCCCTTTACTATGCCTATATTCATATTCGTCAAGAAGGCGGGGTCTCTTTTCTCTTACCAGATTCGTCCAACGATGGAGTAAATGTAGTTGCTACTTGGCCATCTGGTCATCACCTCTCCATACCATTTGTCATATACCCACACACAGTGACTGGTGATGCCCAAACCAACTCCACATACATATATCCCATCATGAGGCAACTTGATAGCGTAAGGGTTTCCTGGATGATAATATTTTATTCGGTATCTGCTGAACCAGTACACCGTGTGGAAATGAAGACAGCAACAGGTGGTTCAGCATTTGGCCACCTTTTGTACTCATCGTCTTCCCTTTCCAGCTCCTCCCCATCCAAAATGGTTCACCAGGCATGGATGCTTAAAGAAGTACCCAGTGATGAAGAAATATCTGTCTCTCTATCCCTGTGGTATGAGTGTTCCAGAGACTGTACTGAACTGCTCACATTTTCTTGGTTCATCTCCACCACTGGTAATTTTGAGCCACAAATGAAGGGAGAGATAGAAAAATCAGGTCAGTGGCTCCGTAAAACACACACACACACACACACACACACACACACACACACACACACACACACACACACACACACACAAAGAAACTGCAGATGGCAGCATGCAGCAACTGTGGTGTCTGCATACAGCCTTGTTTGGTCCTGTAAAGTATATTATGAGTGAAATTATATATTAGCATGTATGAACATCAGTTATGTTGGGATAGTACACAAATACCAGTTGTGGCAGTGTATGTGGAGTCTGTGAATCTGATTCATCTCGTTTGCTAAAGACCCCTCCTGTCATTATGTAGTAGACATGTTGTTTTCACGTCAGCCAAAATGCTGTCATGATTGTTAAGATGTTGTATACAGAATGTGCATGTGTATATAATTAAGGGTCCATGGTCGTTACTACCTTTGCTCTGTGCCAATGATGATACATTATCTGTACCTTTGTTTGTCCTTAAGGTGAACGAGTCGAGGGTAGGGTCCGGCTGCAGCCTTATTTCCACCTGCGTGAAGGCTATGCCTTATCTCTGGACTCGGCCAGACTCTTGTGTGGCAACACTGAGAATACCACATGTACCCACTCATATATTTGGACGCTAGCAGTGAGTACACACTGGTCTATTTTCAAACACAGTATGTACGTATACTTTCACCTCTGTTTAGCATTATGATGAGAGTATGGTTGATGCAAGGTTTAAGATGCAATTCGTCAATGAAACAGCAAGTTCTTTCACTTTCACATTCAGTGCAGAGCCACTACACGAGGTAAACCAATATTGTGCAGCTGACAGAATGTGATGTGTGAGACATGCTTACACGAGTCTCTTTCTATCCTTCTCCATTTCTCCTTCCACTTAGATGGGTCTAACTGGACCATTTCAGCTGGAGATGAAGTACAGTATCCAGCACACGTCCTCAGACACTAATCCCACCAAGTCTCCAATCCGTCCACTGACCCTGTCATTCCAATTCTCCGATCCATCCGATACAGAGTCCACTACCTCTGGAATCTCACGCAACATTGCACTACTTGCTTCGTCCATTACCATCTTCATGACTGCAGCCATATTGGTGGTTATTGTACTGACAGCTGTGGCACTCCATTGCAGATGGCAGGCAAGACCCAAACGCAACGCTGCACAGCAACAAAAAGAGGAAGAAGCGGATAATTGCAAGCATCAAGAAGAAAGATGCAGACTGCAAACTCTTAAGAAAAGTTCGAGCACAACATCTTTTCCTACAGCAGAAAAGTCAAAGACACACTTGCAACAGGGCTTCCCTGAAAGGTTACGTACTACTAGCCATATGACAGGGCAAATTGATCGTGGTTTCTTTCTCTCTAAGAGCCTTCCCAACCTCTTCTTGGCTTCCAGCAGCAAGGAAGCACGGACTCGTAAACGCAAGCCAGCAACAAATGTAAAAGTCAAGTGTGTCTACACACTTCAGGCAAGCCTCAACAAGTGGAGAGGACACGAGGCAGCAACAGGACAAAAAGGGAGAGAGAAGGATGATGAAACACAGGACAAGGAATCGACATTTGGGGTCAAGCAAGAGAAAAAGAAACACCAAGTGTGTGTTATAAAGAACAGTTTACATGCCTCACCAATTCAATTGCATGTACAGCCACTGACAGGAGAAATAGACAGCAGCAACATAGTAACTGTCTTGACACAAGAACCCACCTCCACATCCACTACAGAGCTATAGGCACTGTATATATACGCATACTGCTACCATGATTGTACAAACATATATATAACTGCATGTTCACCATTTTCACAGCATCAGAATTGTTTTTGCATTGCATTTATACGACCACATATTGTGTGGGTCTGTTTAAAGTCTTGTATGTGGTTTTTGCATTAACTCCCTCACTTTGTTACTATCATCAGAAAGCCATATATCAGCTATCAGTCATCACTCAGAAATTAAATATTTTCTCCCATGATAAATGTGTATCCATAAAGTCTTTATGATGGCACCTTGAGAATATTCATATACTATCCACACATGCACTACCATCTGAGTACCAGAAGTATATGTGCTCGTGAATGCCTCACAAAATGAGGATGTGTACGAATGGAGGTTTATATAACTTTATGATTTTGCCCAGTCAGCTGAGCCACCTTTTGGTAGTGTATTTGTTAGAGCATCTGCCTCAAAATCAAATCATGGCCGTGACAGTAATCTGATTTGATTAAGTGCTGCACGTTGCACTGATGTGAAGATAATGGAAGGTAATTACTGGATGTATGTGGTATACGTGCATATTGTATGTATGTATGTATGCGTGTTTATCATTGAACTCAATCCTTGGGATACTAACATCCATCCTACACTCCTCTGCCACGAGAGATCCAGTGGCTCAGTGGTAAGAGTGTCTGACTAGTAATCAGAAGGTCCTGGGTTCGAATCCCAGCTGGATCCTGAGTTTTTTCAGTATCTTTAATGACTTGGCATTGATGTTTGGTTGATAGTTTCCATCAATTAGGCTCTTTGATAACTTTACATGTATGATTGGGAAAGAGAAAGGTGTATGCAATGACTAAAAATCTGAACCAACAATCAAGCCTGTACATGATCCAACCAACCAATTAAGGAAGCTGGACCTGTTTCTGCGTATTGTGAAGACCAGGTATTGGACTTCATGCATGGAAAACGTGACCATCCACAAACCAACCATCTGCTGTAATAAAGGAGTCACTGTGAACAATGATTTGCAAAGGAAGTGTGTTTGTTGACTACTTGAGATCCTGCTTGGCATAGGGCCAAACTAAATATCTTCAGTTGTTCATTTAGTTCGATATCTGACAAGATGTATAGCATTCTGAAACCCAAGAACACATTTTCTTCGTCTCGTCCAGACATTTGGTTACCAAATAAGGTATTAATGTCTCCTTCAGTGTTGAACTACCAACTCATGCTTGCCAAAGTAACAGTAAACATTCTCAGACAATAAAGATTTAATGTTCACTGAATGTATTTGGAATTTTTAGCTCAATCACAATGTTTATCCTCTGGAATATACACTTGTACAATACCTGCACAAACACAAAGACATAAAAGATGCCCCTGCACACATGGAGTGAACGATGATTGCAGTGAATTGTGTAATTTACTCTCTAATCTGGCTCTCTAATCTGGACACCTGTGACAGAAGAAAGTGTCCCGTTAACTGTACACAAACACAGCATTTGGGAGGGCAAAATGTGTCCTATTTATTGAGGTGTCCTTATTTCAGGGGGTCCTGAATAGAGGGGTTCCAAGGCTCGCAGATGATAATATCACTGGCTCTCTAATCTGGACACCTGTGACAGAAGAAAGTGTCCCGTTAACTGTACACAAACACAGCATTTGGGAGGGCAAAATGTGTCCTATTTATTGAGGTGTCCTTATTTCAGGGGGTCCTAAATAGAGGGGTTCCAAGGCTCGCAGATGATAATATCACTGGCTCTCTAATCTGGACACCTGTGACAGAAGAAAGTGTCCCGTTAACTGTACACAAACACAGCATTTGGGAGGGCAAAATGTGTCCTATTTATTGAGGTGTCCTTATTTCAGGGGGTCCTAAATAGAGGGGTTCCAAGGCTCGCAGATGATAATATCACTGGCTCTCTAATCTGGACACCTGTGACAGAAGAAAGTGTCCCGTTAACTGTACACAAACACAGCATTTGGGAGGGCAAAATGTGTCCTATTTATCGAGGTGTCCTTATTTCAGGGGGTCCTGAATAGAGGGGTTCCAAGGCTCGCAGATGATAATATCACTGGCTCTCTAATCTGGACACCTGTGACAGAAGAAAGTGTCCTGTTAACTGTACACAAACACAGCATTTGGGAGGGCAAAATGTGTCCTATTTATCGAGGTGTCCTTATTTCAGGGGGTCCTGAATAGAGGGGTTCCAAGGCTCGCAGATGATAATATCACTCTCTATTTTGGATGAAGTGCTCTGATCACTGCTGGGAGATAAATCTCTATATAGCACTGGTTGACTGCTAGTGCATAGGGTGGAGGGTAATTGCCACTATAGGTACATATGTAGCAACACGTCAATGACACATACATACATGTATGATGGCAAGAGGTATGGACCACTTGTAGTGCTGTCTTGAAATGCCCAAGTGCCAACACATGCCAGATGTAATAATGACACACACAACAGATGCCTGTGTACTGCCAAGAATGACTGTGTTTATTTTCCGAACTATCTATTCCAGGAATTGTGTGATAGAATTTAAATGATTAACACGCGACCTTGGCATGGCAAGCATTCAGAGAGGAGTGTGCAGGTACAACTGGCTCCACCGCTAATATCACACAATTTTTATGTACATACTGTATGTACATGTACATGTAGTACGTACATAGCTTAAAATTGCTTTCCTTAATGAAGACATAGTACAAGAATCATGTCAACTGTAGGGCAGAAGAAGGTGCCATAATGTCTTGTTATAATGTACACAAACATGGCATTGGAGACTAAAAGGCGTCATGTTTATTGGATGTATTTCAGAAGGTTCAACTACATGCATACTCTGAGTCTGTTCGTACATGATTATAGATTTGTATGAGGAATGAAGGCAGTCAGTCTGTACTCTCTTGTCTTCCTGTCCTCCATATGGTCCCAAAGTGCTAGAGCCTGCAGAGGAGCACAGTGTATAACACTAGTACTGCTGTACAGTGGCATCGTGGCTGAATGCTGGGTTAATAATGACATGCACCATGCATGTACATACGTAACAAAACTAAACATAAGATTACATCAAGACTGACTGCTGATTTACTGCCAGAATGGCAGCAATCCCTGATAGTGGGAAGATGGGGAGACCTTACAAACCAGGCTCAAATTACAGTTGTACGTGTGTGCTGTGTATGGAATGGTGTTGAAGTCTGACCTCGGCAAGTTTCATCTCTGCCTCCAGCAGTTCGGATGATGGAGCAGCAATCAGACCCACTTGCCTGCGCTGGCCCTGGAGAGTCTTGTTGTACTGTTCCACCTTCGCACGCACCACCTCCTCATGATTTGACCTGTATATACACATACACCATAAATTCCACTCAAATCTTCGACCCATTGTGTTGTGTGTATGCACCTGAGTGTGGAGTCTGGGTTGTGCTTTTCAGCAGACTAAAGTAGAGACATAGGGAGAGAAAAGGTTTTGTGTTCACTACATGCATAAGAATAATTGTTTCAAGTACATATAGCTTTCTTGCTTTGTAAAATATGTGTGCATGTCTTACAACAAGTACATACCTTTTCTTCATTTTGGATGTGTACTTTAGAGGTCTGTTGTCTGTCAGTGGCAAAGGGTGTAGTGTCTGTCACCTCCAGTGGCAGGTCTAGTTCCTTCACGGTGGATCTCAGGTGAGCTTCTCTGGCATCAGCCCTCCACTGCTCCAATCTCTCCTTACTCCTGCAAACACCCCCATAATACAGCTATAGTGAGCCATCTGCTGTGTACACATACAATATACATATATGTACATGTACATGTGTATGTTCACTCAAGGATGCAACATGTACAACATAGATATATGATTACATAATGCATGTGTAGTATATACGTGTTTGTTTGCTGCTGCCTAGCAACTAGAATTTTGGAAGCTTATTGCGGGCTAAGGGATGTGTGTGGCTGACTGTTTGAGAAAGGAGGCTAACAGCAAAGAAATTAGTTAGTTACATGACCTCAATTGGTGTGCATTAGACCATGCATCTCATGCACCCCAGGTCACGTAACTACTACTTTGTACATACATGTATATACCTTTGTTTCTCTATGACTTTGTTGGCTTGTAATCTCTCTTCGTCGGTCAATGGAGGTACATGTACATATTTGCTTCCCTTGTGCTGCTGGTGCTGTAGCTCATTTCCCTCTCTCTTCACTCTCCTCTCTCTGCCCTTTCTTGTCTTTTGTTCCCTTTTCTCCCCACTCTTAGCATGTGTGACGTAGTGGGAGGGCGAGGGAGAGGATGGAGAGCAGTGAGGGTGTATGTGTGCTTGTTGCAAGTGTGGTTGAAGCACTAGTGGTGTAACTTGGGCATTTCTTTCTCGAGGGTCCACTGAATATGATATAGAGTGTAATTCAACATTAAATGCATTGCTACAATATAACGTAAAGGTAGGAGGGATTCCTGAACAATTTGCAAGTCAGGATTGATAGAATGAGCTAAGAAGCACCCATCGTCATCTCATTTATTGTGTTTGGCTACAACATAACGTAAAGGTAGGAGGGGTTCCTGAACAATTTGCAAGTCAGGATTGATAGAATGAGCTAAGAAGCACCCATCGTCATCTCATTTATTGTGTTTGGCTACAATATAACGTAAAGGTAGGAGGGATTCCTGAACAATTTGCAAGTCAGGATTGATAGAATGAGCTAAGAAGCACCCATCGTCATCTCATTTATTGTGTTTGGCTACAACATAACGTAAAGGTAGGAGGGGTTCCTGAACAATTTGCAAGTCAGGATTGATAAAATGAGCTAAGAAGCACCCATTGTCATCTCATTTATTGTGTTTGGCTACAATATAACGTAAAGGTAGGAGGGGTTCCTGAACAATTTGCAAGTCAGGATTGATAGAATGAGCTAAGAAGCACCCATCGTCATCTCATTTATTGTGTTTGGCTACAACATAATGTAAAGGTAGGAGGGGTTCCTGAACAATTTGCAAGTCAGGATTGATAGAATGACCTAAGAAGCACCCATTGTCATCTCATTTATTGTGTTTGGCTACAATATAACGTAAAGGTAGGAGGGGTTCCTGAACAATTTGCAAGTCAGGATTGATAGAATGAGCTAAGAAGCACCCATCATCACCTCATTTATTGTGTTTGGCTACAACATAACGTAAAGGGGTAGGAGGGATTCCTGCAAGTCAGGATAGAATGAGCTAAGAAGCACCCATCGTCATCTTGTTTATTGTGTTTGGCTACAATATAGCGTTAAAGGTAGGAGGGATTCCTGCAAGTCAGGATAGAATGAGCTAAGAAGCACCCATCGTCATCTTGTTTATTGTGTTTGGCTACAATATAGCGTTAAAGGTAGGAGGGATTCCTGCAAGTCAGGATTGATAGAATGAGCTAAGAAGCACCCATCGTCATCTTGTTTATTATGTTTGGCAGCCTTTTTGTTCACAAGCTATGGCGTTTGGAACCCAGGAACACCCTGCCTTTACCTCATGACCTAATCATCCATGAGATGCTTAGAAAGAAAGGCAAGGCAACACAACACAACATAACTCGCCCAAGGCAGTTATTTTTCAAAGAAAAAATAGCTGCCTCGGGTGGGACTCGAACCCACGACCGTCTGCTTGCTAGGCGACGCTGTTACCAACTGAGCTACCGAGGCAGCTCAGCTGGCTGGGCTCGAATCACATATACATGTACAATACAAAGCAACCAAAGCACCTCAACCAAAGCATCACAAACCAGATAAACAGGTGAATTCCAACTTAGTATAAAGGAGAAGGCTGCGATACATGTACATGTTCCTGTTATGATCCATATTACATACATGTGCGTAGCTCAATAGAGTATTGTGTTACCATTGGGCATCAAAGTATCTCTTCTGTTTGGTCGAAGAGCTGTAACATTACTTTCATCACCTGGTATATAAATAGAACTATGTACATCTGAAATAGAGTACATATACTTACCACTTTCAAAGCTTCCTTCTTCCTCATCCTCCCTCCTCTCCTCCCTATTCCCTCTCTCACCCCCCTTCTCTGCCTCCTTCCTTCTGGCCAGCTGCTCTCTGAGGTAGTGCAGCACAGCACTGGTCCCTTTCTGTACCACACTGGGAGGAGGAGAGGAGAGAGGATTGGAGGCCAGACTCAGTCCGCTGAGATGGCGTAATTCACCTGATAATAAGAACGTGAGTCTTCAACATAAACTTGGTATTACGCATAATCTATCACACTGTCCACCATGCATTTATACAGCTTCTTATAATCTTGGTATTGTTTAATACTATTATACATGTACATACAAAAACCAATGCCAAGTCATTTGGTGGATCCTGAAAAACTCGGGAAGTTGGGATTGATCCCAGGACCTTCTGATTGCTAGTTGTCACTTTTACCACTAAGCCACTGGATCTCTGGTGGCGGTAGAGGAGTGGAAGATTGATGTCAATATTTTAAGGAGTGAGTTCAAACCCAGACAATGACTTGACTCCATAAGCAAGGCATACAAATTCCTATATATGTGAATACATGTTATAACTTTAGTCTACACTTAGTTCACGTGTTACACACATGAATCTCAATGGGAGTGTATATAATACCTAGTTCAGGAGGAAGGGAGGTGAGCCTATTACCCTGCAGCAGGAGAGTTTTCAATCTTCTGCAAGTAGAAGTTATATGCATGTACATGACTGCACCTCATGAACTACATGTAGTTACAATAGCTAGAAAGTTAATGGAGGATTCCCCTACAGTAAGCATATACATGTCCCACTCTGCAGCTAATTTCTTTCTTAAGAGAAGGAGGAGGTATTCAGCACACCTGAGGATGTGTATGGACGGTGGTAGGTGAGTGAGGAGATTGTTTCGCAGGTCCAACCAGTGCAAATTGGGGCAGGATGAGAACAGAGATGCAGACAGACTTGTCAGACGATTGCCTTCCAGATATAGACACTGAAAATACACAGACATGTTAATTAACATCAAGAAGGTGGGTATCTGTACCTCCAGGTGTTCACATCCTGTTATTTCCTCTGGTAGATCTGATATATACTTTCTGCTGAGGTCCAGACATGGAGAGGACAGCACACTCACAGTGTCTTCTATTCTACTTTGCATGATTATTTGCTTTTCACGAGTCCAAAAATAGTTAGCCGTCCCAGGCACGTGCAGTGATCCTTTGTTTTGTTGCCATGCAACTACGGATATTTAAATTTAGATAATGCGCATGCGTGTACAATCGCGCGCGCCCCCGCGGTGACGCACTGTATCGCGTGATTGGGCCGGCCCGACCCCAAGCAGCTGGTGGGTGGAGTCCTCGGTTACTGTGTGGTCGTATTTCTCGAGCAAAATCTGTAGTGTAGTGAGTGTACTAGGCAACGAGCACAGACATGGGAAGCTGTCTTACAAGAGCTCCCGATGTGGATTTCAATGGTCCAGGTAAATAGTTTACTTCGTTAATAGTCCAAAAGCCAACGGGTACAGTATATTGCAGCTTTATACCCCATAACTTTCTCTGAACCCTTAGTTGACTTCAATCACTTTCATATATTGAGAGCTATCGGAAAGGGGGCATTTGGAAAGGTCAGTTCATGATTCATTGTTGCTAGATCCATCCCAACTCAAGTTTCCATCACCTCTTTGTAGGTGTGCATAGTCAAGAAGAAAGACACAAAAGAAATGTATGCTATGAAGTACATGAATAAGGTACAGATCATCCATAAACATGCGGTAGAAAATGTGCTCCGTGAGAGTGAAATATTGAGGCAGCTGGAACACACCTTCTTGGTCAACCTCTGGTTCACGTTCCAGGATCAGGAAGACCTCTTCATGGTTCTTGATCTCATGCTAGGTACGTTTCCACAAACGGTCGTTCCTCCTTTTCCCTCTCTTTCTGTTTGCCTCTCCTTTCTATCTCTCTTCCTCTCTCTCCCTCTTCCTCTCTCTCATTTCCCTTCTTTCCCACTCACTCCATTGCCTGTGTCTTTTCCGATTTGAATATACAGCCAATGGGAAATTGAATGTGAATGTGATCCTTACATTATCCCAGCTGATCGCATACCACTGTACATGTACATGTGGTACATGGGAATTGTTTTCCAACAAATGCTTGGATTCTAAATTCCCACGTACATGTACTTATTTATAGTCATCTTCTCCCCTATTGGTTTGGCTTAGTTTATTGTGGCTAATTAGATCCCACAGAGAGCATCCATTTAGAAATCTTGACTGGCTAGTGTGTTTCAGACTTGGCAAGACTGTAGTGTGCTGTGATAGGAATGGCCATTCACAATTGTATTACACCTGAGAGGAAGTGAAAAGGACTAAACCTAAGACCCACATCAAAGAGAGCCAACTTGTGAAGAAGGGGGAATAGACAGTGTTAATTGAACACGTAGGCAATAAGGTTCCTGAAAACAACAGGCATTCAAAATCCAGAACCCTGGGGTGTAGATATTTCGGATTGTGTGGAAAATTCCCCCCCCCCCCCCCCCCCACACACACACACACACAGGCGGTGATATCAGCTATCACTTGGAGAAGGAGGGCAGATTTGCTGTGACTCGCGTCAGACTCTACATAGCAGAGCTCAGTCTTGCTCTAGAGTACCTCAGAGAGCACAGTGTCATCCATCGCGATGTCAAGCCAGCCAACATGCTGCTAGACTCTGGTGGCCACGTTCATCTCACTGACTTCAATGTAGCGTGTATCGTCCACCCCGGAGTCCCCATCACATCAGTCACTGGCACTAAACCTTACATGGGTCTGTTGTACATACTCTCCTTACAAAAATAACATACAATGTGTTCATTATGAAACATCATTACCTAGGATGTGAGTACACTGTGTGTGTTTTGCTACATGCTATTGTACATTGCTCTTTCCCTGTTTTTTTTTGAGCAGCTCCTGAAGTGCTTCATGCCCGCAGCTCTTCTGGCTATTCATATGCAGTGGACTGGTGGGGCCTTGGGGTCAGTGTGTATGAGATGCTGCGTGGGCAGGTATGATACTGTGTCACTGCAATATGATATTTAGTAGTTCTTGACCCTTCATGCAGTATTACAATGTCATGTACATGTGTGTAAGCATATTGTCTGTGCACGTAGAGCCTCTGCAGTGTTGTGACTGCGCTAAAGTACATGTAGCTGGTTTGAATTAGTATCAGTCACATCATACGTGTGCCTAGCCAGTGGCCCAAGATGGCCTATTTCTTCCTGTGTACTCTAATAGGCTACTCCATAGAGTCACAACATCCTAGGGTTACTACTAGTTGATTGTATGAACACAATGGACAATCACACTTCTCCGCATAGTTAACAGCACGAGATGTTTGGTACACATCTCCTTTAGATTTGTGCACATGAGAAGAATTTGAATGGTAGCCAACAACAACATGTCATATGTTACTCTAGTCAAAATAGACACAGCAAATATAGCTCTGTGTGTGTGTCTTATGGTTTGCAAGCTGTGCTATGGTTGTGTTCCTCAGAGACCCTTTTCCATTGACCGTCACATGACCAACGAGGAGATTGTGTCCAATATCCGGCACACCCGACCGTCGGCCTCTGTACGTTGGGACCACCAGACCTGCGATCTACTTAGAATGGTGAGTGAGGCCCCGTATAATTAACCACTACCAATGGACTTGTCTAACTTAACATTGCCAAGCAGCAAGTGTCCTGATTTCAGGAGTTGTATACTGACGTGTGGCAGCAAAGACTGCCCTCATGTCCTCAATCAATGGGTCGCCATTAGAGAACTGTTCCACTCCAGAACACTAATAAACTGTACATGTATTTGTGTGTGTATAGGTGCACTTACAATGTTGTACCCATCTATATACAGCAATTCTATACAGCAATTCTAGTCGGTATGTGTCAAAGTTCTCGTGGTGTATATTACATGTATCTACAGTAACTCTCCAGTAGAAGTTGTAATCCCAAGAGGTATAATGTATGCTTGTAGTGGGAATTGCATGTTTAAATTGCGTTTCTTTTCTGTCACATCGTGTATTGCCTGCTAAAATAGAATACTGTTCCTTTTATGGCAAACTATATGACTGGAGGTATCTATACGCCTGCATGGTTCATGAAACACCGCAACTCATACCTTTTGCACTATACATGTACATGTACATAGGTATGCATTGTACTATGGTTTGACATCTTACAATGCAGAAAGGAAACTTGATACCTACTATGTACATGTATGTACATCCTTTCAATATGTGCCCCTCTGATAGTCATGATCCAGACTGAAAGTGCAGCCACATCCTTCCTGAAATAATACAGGATATCCCTCCTTACACTTATTCTCCCTTCCATTTAGAAAATAATATGCTGGGTAGAGTACCATTGCATTTCTGAAACTAAAGGCACTACCGATGGACTCATGGTGTGCCCATTTGATGATTAGGAGGCCTCAAAGTAGAGAGACAAGCCCAGCAAAATCTTGCTGCTATGAAAATGTCTGAAGGCTGAGTCAGCTTGGTCTAACCAGGAACTACATTTTATCAGATCATTTTCCTTCCTAGCCCTCTTCCTCCTTCCTGGAGACTCACTTGGGCTACTCCTGCCTGTAATGCAGTGATGTGTATGTTTATTACTGTGTTGTCCCTCTCTCCCTCCGCAGCTGCTGCATCCCGACGAGGACAAGCGGTTACAGAGTGTGGAGAGCATGCGACAACATCGCTTCTTCCAGAGCATAGACTGGGACAAGGTGGAGAAGAAGGAGGTCACACCTGTCTACATCCCTGCTGTAAGCTCACTCCCCTAACATAGTACACAATGGGTTTACGGTTTACTTCAAGGGCTTTCTTGGAACTATAGCCTATAGTCTAGTTTCCACTAACGTTTGTAGCTAGTGATTGTGCTGACAGCATTCACATAGGGCCCTGGTCACTTACAAGTATGCAGAGGTTGACACTAGATATGGATGACATTTGCATAGTGTCTAGGGTGATCAAGATGTACAGTAGACAGGTGTGTGTGTGTGTGTGTGTGTGTGTGTGTGTGTGTGTGTGTGTGTGTGTGTGTGTGTGTGTGTGTGTGTGTGGACAACAGTGCAACACAAGTGCTGTAGAGGCACTTTCTTCCTCCTGAATCAGGATTACTCCACAGGAGTGACAGTGTAGGACATTTTCTGGCTAATGCCTCTCTTCATTACTGGGTAGTCTATTAGTAAATCAGTAGTGTATATATGTACATCCAATGTGTGTCCTTCCATGTAAAACTGTGCTAAACTGCAATGGTAGTGCCTTTGATCTACCAGTACTCCCACTAGTACAATGAACTACATGCATAGCTGTGTCCTAGAACATTGTATCAGTCATGTTTAACTACAGCTGTGGTTACAGCTTCCCAGTCAATTAGTGGTACATATCCCAGAGTTGCCTGTGTATACATGTACATAGTTTGTTGGGTGTGTTACATACATTGTGTGTGGGCATAATTTCACTGAGAAATTTGCCAAGGCATGTGGAATATGTCGAGGTTTTAATATTCTTAAATGGTTTTTGAAGTGGGGGTACCCCCCTGCACCCCCTCCCCCACACCCTGAGTATATCTCCCTCACTATTTCCTTTCTAGCAAAATCGTATCCACTGTGACCCAACCCATGAGCTGGAGGAGATGATTGTGGAGCCCAACCCTCTTCACAAGAAGCAGCACCGCCTTTCACGCAGAAATGTGAGGAAGTGTATCGGTTTACTTACATGTATATAGGCTGTTACATGTACATGATGCTGTGACTGGAAGCTGTTACATGATAGTTCAGTATTTTTCTGCTGTTTGTGTCTGTAATTTGCCAGTGTATGTGAGTTTGGACACTGGGTGTGTGGGGAGAGTTGGTATGCCATCTTTAACCCAGTTCTCAAGACTTGGGCATCTGGTGTCCTACTCTTGTATGTGTGCTGTTTGTCTTATGTGTGTTGGTGAAGTGGGTTTTTTTTCTAGTCTTTCTTTTAGCTACAAGGTAGTTTGATATTTGTACATGTCTCACCCGAGGCAGCTAATTTTTGGAAAAATAACTGCTTTGGGCGAGTTGTGTTGTGTTGCTTTGTCTTTCTGTTGTGTTGTGTTGCCTTGCCTTGTCTTTCTAAGCATCTCATGGATGATTAAAGTCATACATGTTCTACTCTTGACCGGCTGAGAATGTTGTTAGTTATGTTAGTACATATGTAGTATGTTTGGTATGTGTTCAATTTCTCTCTATTTTTCTTTCATAGTTCAGAGTAGAGGATGAGACACTAGTGGATGACCTGAAGAAGTTGGGGAGGCGGTTTCCAGAATACAATCGTTTGCGAGAAAAGGAACCTGAGAAGTCAGCCAGCAAACTAACCGTATCATGTGTACCATGTATACGAATGTGTGTTTGCATGTATGCATGTGGGTGTGGGTGTGGGCGTGCATGCATGCACGTGATACTTCTCACAATTGATTTATCCCAAAAGGGTTCTACAGTAGCCTTGTCCCCGGGCTCTCCCCTCACGTGCACATATAATGAATGACCTTTGCACCTAAGTCTTATTTTACTACGGGTTCAAAGGTCGTTCACTGTACGCTCGCAGGGAGAGCCTGGGGACGAGGCTAGTTCTACAGAACTTACAGTCATATGCTAGCAGTAGATCAACATATTGCGATGATGGCTCAATTCATCACTTAGCTAACTATGGGGTCCCCCTCATTTGTTGTGGCCTTTCTGACCTCAAGTGTTTGCACCTGTTTTCAGGAGGAAGTCGTCGGCAGACGCAGATGGTGACGTCCAGGGACCCGTGTGTCTTGATGGAACAAACGATAGTAAACGGACTCCCGACCAGAAAGTGGAGATTAAAGACCAGAGTAGTAATAACTCTCTCAAACGAAGTGATCAGACTTCAACAGATAGACAATCTCAGAGGGAATCCTCCGGACCAGTGGAGTTGGAAGAAACGTCACAACCTGAGGCAACGAGCAGCAATGCCACCAGTGATGTGGTGCAGGACACAGCGGAGGAGAAGTGTGAGGACCAGAACGAGAAGGGTGAGGAGACACAGCCAAACCAAGAGCCAGAGATCACTGCTGAGCGGGAGAGAGAGGAGGACAGTGACAAGAGAGCATCTGGTGATGATGATAAGGAATGTGTAGTCGAAGAAGACCAGTTGCCAAGTGCCCAGACTGAGGAACCAAATCCTCAACCTGAAAAGGAACAGGAGGCAGCAGCTGGAGAGGAAACGTCACTGCAACAGGTCCAAGTCCAAGTCTCCGAGGACGCCTCGAGTCCCAGTCCTCGGTCCTCTGTGGGTAGTTCCCCCCATAATCCTCCCACACGAACTGAATCCATGAACAGTGGTGCCATGCTGCTACCCAGAGAGCTCTAAGCAAAGCAGTGTGGGGTGTTTGCGTGCGTCTTTTGTTTTATTTATGTATTTTTGCACTTGATGTCTGTAGAAATGTGTGCTCACCGATTACATCATTCCTTTTCACATGTCAGTAAATCCTCTCCTTGAATGTGTACTCCCATATAGTTAGGTGGAATTTAGTGTGTTACAAATTTCTTACACACCGTTCATGTGTGCATGTGTTTGGTTTTATTTATTTTAACTCTAAAGTGTTGTATTATGTTGTACAATTCTAGTAACAGAGCCTCAAGGAATTAACCCTATAGATATATATACTTTGCACTTGCACTTTTATCCTTGCCTACAGTATTCCTCTAACTGTGTACTCTGCAAAGTTATGCAAATGCAAATGGAAACCTCGGTAGATAGTGTCTACGACAGTGAGATCCATGCTGGTTGAAATCTCTAATGCACACCTTCAGGCTAGGCTGTTTCCTACACCTACACTTCTGTTCTTTCTGTATGAGGTGTCCCATACAATACTATACTGTTGGTCATCCACAGCAATTGGCTGTGTTATTGAGGAACCAGATGGTCACTATCCTCAGACAATCAAAAAGGAACTATACCTGAAAAAGATTTCTGGCCGAGGACGTAAACAGTTTTGGAAACTTAAATTTTTGAAGAAAAATAGCTCAGGCCAGATTCCAACACTGAAGCAAGGCTCCAATGAAATTCTGTTAGACACCAACAAAGCTGCATGCTGCTCAACACCTCTGGTCTCTTCCTCCAGACATGACATTAAATCGATGCTGCTGCTTCATATCTCCACATTTTATAGTAGCCATGGTATGCTACAGACAGAAGACGGAAACCCCACATACCCCCAGACAGAGTACAGTAAATCATACTATATGGCAAAATTTAAAAATAACACTGTATAAAAGTATATAAATACATTGTGAATATGAATTTTGTCCTATAAATATATACATGTATGAAGGTTAGTAAAATAAATGAGCAAGTCTGCATGTTGGCTATAGTTATGTACATAGTATATACACACATGTGAAGGTGCTACACATTGTTGCCGTTACTGAGGTGGCCATAGGCAGCAGGAGGGAGGGAGGAGGCTGGTCCAGGTGTCTTCATTACTATCTCATCCAACGGCTGAAGCGAAGTACGGTTATGATGATGAGGGCTTTTAGAGGGAGAAGATGCAGTTGAGAAAGAGGCAGATTTCACCCGTTCCCCATCCACTGCCAAGGAGGATACAGAGGCTTTGATTGGGTGATGGAGAGAGAAATTGGCATAATATCGTTCATGGTCCTCTCTCTGCTTACGGAACTTTTCTTCCAGTTCCTGTAAATATGATTATTTACGAAGGCAGTAAAACATATGTATACACACAAAACCTGCTGTAAATACAAGTGCATGACAGAGCATTAATACCTGTCTCTTCTTTGCAAGGTCTCCTCTCCACTCCCTCAGCTCATGAGTGTGCTTCTCGTCTCTCTCCTTTAACTTGTTATTCTCCTGCTGAGTCAGCATCATCTTCTTCTCATTCTGTACAGGAGAGAAAGAGGAGGTCCAGTGAAAGAGGAGACAGACAAAAAGGGGGAAACACTGCTTAAACAGTGGATTTTTAATATAGAATCACGATTAGACTTCAAAAAAGGTACTACATATGTACCTGTATCTCCTGCAGTTCCCTCATGTTAGCATCCAGCTCTGCCTTGAGTGTGTCCAGCTCATGTTCGTGTCGTTCGTTCATCAGCTCTGCCTCCATGTGGCCCCGTTTCTGGTACTGCTCATCGACCTATCGAATATGGGAGCACAATTAGTTACCAGTGCAAATGGAACTACAAATATAACCAAATAACTCCAGTTATTACTACAAGGCTGTGTTACTATATGTATATAGGTCCATTAAGAATACATAACACGACTTCCTTTAGTGCAATGAGGCCAATCACTGCATGCCATATATTACTTGTTCCCAGGATCCACTTTTGAGTACATGATCATAAGTGGCATTGGAATGTAGAGCCTGGAAAGTGTCCTACTCCATTATATACGCAACAACACAACATACAGGATGGCCTCACTCTCTTCAAGTCATCTTTGAAGTTCTCTGCCTTCTTCTGTTTGCCCCTCCTCATTTCGGTAATGACCTGCTTGTGCTCGGCCTTGAGTTTCTTGGGCAGCTGTCTTTTCTCTAGCAAGTGCTGTTGCCTCAGCTCATCCAGTCTGAACTGGTCTCTCTTGGCCTGCAACTCAATCTCCTGCATGGAAACAGGATACATGTACATGTATGTTATCACTTCATTGAACGGTCCTACTTGCATTGGACCAGGGCTTCTACGTGTCTCGTGTATGATGTATATACAATGTACATGTGAATATCAACATTGCTGATGGGAACACATGTGCTAAAGTAAATATAGAGTGTACATGTTCATAGTATATATATACAGTACATGCAAAAAAAACGTCAACAAAGCTACCATACTACTACCCTAACACTACCCTACTACCCTACCTTGCTACTCTACTACCCTACCTTGCTACCTCACTACCTTACTACCCTACCTTGCTACCCCACCCTGCTACCCTAGTACCTTACCCTACACTCCCATACTATCACACTACTGTACCCTGCTACCCTACTACCCTAACACCCTACTACCCTACTACCCTACCTTGCTACCCTACTACCCTACTACCCTACCTTGCTACCCTACTACCCTACCTTACTACCCTACTACCCTACCCTGCTACCCTACTACCCTACTACCCTACCCTACTACCCTACCCTGCTACCCTGCTACCTTATGCTACCCTAACACTACCCTAGCTAAATTGTTGAGGTTTTTTGCATGTACTGTACATATAGCTGTGTACCTTCTGGTGGCGTGCATGCATCTGGTGTCTCTGCATGTGGAAGGCCTCTCGGAGCTCCTGTTTGAGTGTTTGATGTTTGTCCTGTTTCTGTCTCTGCTCCATCTCCCAAAGTTCATTAGTGTAGTCTACATATTGACAAGAGAGTGTACTTAGTACAACTGTCCACATCATCCAACACACATGTACATGTGTATAACATGTACATGCATTGGCGTAACCAGTAACTGACAGAACTTTGTCTAACACTAAACTTTCCCATCTCCAAACATCCTATATGATGAAGAACCTAAACTACACGTAGGTACCACGATTTACTTCTCTCCAGGTCTTGCTTGGCATCCATGAAGTGGACCTCCAGTGCCTTCATGTCAGCCTTTTGTTTCTCCAGTACACTATTCAACTCTGCCTCACCATCGGCAGCCTGTTGAACAGTGAACTGCCTCTCCTGTAAGAGACAAAGTATAGATGTGAAATGGACTCCTGTTAATGGCCTGGGTTGGGTGGGACTCATACATTTTCCTGCCTTCTCAATAGTGCCTCGTTTTTAGCTTTTTGTAGCGCCTGTTTTCGTTCAGATTTTGGGAGTGTGCTCTCCAGCTATACAGAAAGGAGAGATATAAGCTGAGATGACAAAACTGAAACACAACATATAGAGAGGGAGTGGTGGTTACACTGACCCGTTTCAAGGCCTGCTTCTCCTCCTCCTTCTGCTGCTCCTTATAGCGCTTTAGATCCTTGGACTAATTCAAACAAGAAAAATGTAAAATGGAATGGTCTTGTCAAAACAACACATCTCACTTGCTCTGCTTTCAGTGTCTTGCTCCTGCTCCTGAACTGCTGAATCTGCAGCTGCTCCAACTTCTCTATTTCCTTCTTCTGCTTTCTTGTCATCACATCTGATACACCCTCGAATCTCCGTTCCACCTCTTGCCGTTCCAAGTCCACCTTCTTATCCTGTGCCTCTCGTTCCACTCTAATGCGGTTGTAGAACTCAGTAGTCTCTTTTATTTCCTCGCGTTGCAGCCGTTTCAAGTGATGGAAGTCTTGTTTCCTGCAGTGCATTGAAGACAGTGCACTCTACAAGTGTACATACACACATACACACATACACACATACGTACCTCATTTCCTGATATCTCTTGTTGTCTCTGAGTGTCTTGTTAGCCTTCATCTCCACAATGCGTCGTGTGGTGGACTGGATCACTTCACCGTCCACCCGAAACTTCCGGACTCTCGAGAGCGTCCCATACTTGTAGCCCTCTCCCTTACCCCCTCCAGACGAGTTTTCCTTGTGAGGTGTGGCTGTTGGTGCATTTGTTTCTGAGCTACTAGTGCTTGCTGTAATGAAGAGTAAGTCCCCATCAATTAGCATTAATAGAGAGTACCCTCCCAGAACAAGAGAAACTACGTATGTACACACATGCCAGTGGCTACAATAGACCTCTCTATTTGAACACAATGAGATATAAGGATGTGTCTGAATGTCACAACAGCTACATGTATGTGCATGCTTGAGGACATTGTTGTGTGCATGCATCAGGTGAAAGTGTGTCAATTGACGCTTGAGCTCAAGTTACAAGTATACTAGGTGAATGCAGTGCATTTTGGCAAGTGGAGTGAGCCCACCTGGTCGTGCCAACCTGCCGTATGCACGTAAAATTAGACATCACGTATAATATTACTGTATGTACAGTGCTGTCACATATATAGAAAATCAGCCTGTTGACACGACTAGGTGGGCTCACTCTGCTTGCCAATAACGCTATTTGAACATCAATATGGTGTGTGCTAACCTGCAGGGGATGGGGGCTTCACATCAGGCACTAATGATGGGGGATCCTCTATTAGTATCACTGGTTCAGGCCCCACTCCAGAGGACTCGGAGAGAGACGGTGTGGTTTCAGAGAGTGTGGAGGCAGGCCGAGGGGACACAGTCTCTCCCTCAATGGGAGTTTCAGGTTTAGTGGACTCTGTCACTTCAGGCTCTGGAATGTCTGCCATGGATAGAACACTAGTCATGCAAGACTGCATTAGTCCACATACATAGAGGTACATACACATGCATAGGTATAGGCTTTGGGGATGCTGATCAGCCTAGTGGCTCCATGTTTATGTACACACTACTTCACTACCAGGTTCAAGGATATTGTCTAATCCCCCAATATAAACATTGGGGGGAGCACTGAGCAAGGAGGGGGAAGTGTTCCCTAGTACCCACAGTTCTAATGCCTCTGCACACACACAACACAACAAACCATATGGTGTAGAGGCAGAGGGTTCTTGGGACTGTTGACTGGTGACTGCTACCATCATCTCCTGTGAGCACACACAAATGGAAATCGTGTATTCTATACGCATAATTACAGCTGAAAGTCACAACTCACTGTGTGCTCCTCTTGCTTCGTGAGGTCAGCATCTTCTGCCAGTTCCTCCATTACCTCTACAACCTCACTCTTCACCTCCTGTGCAGTAGAACGAAAGTAAAGTGAAGTATGGGCAAAGTTGTCAGAAATGATGAGAAACATAATTGGCCTATCCCTATAGATTTATCACTTGCACACACACACAACATTGGGTCAGGGACAGCTAGCATTGACAAATATCTCTTGTAACCTGATAGAGTGCCCGTAGTGGTTTGTGATCGGTGACAGACGAGAGGAACGGGTGCTGGAGCAGTTCAGAGGCAGAGGCACGAGATTCAGGATTCTTAGTCAGACACTTCGCCAGGAAGTTGTTGAACTTCTTCGACCTAGAGAGATACAGAAAACTAAGTCACATACATGTATGTGTACATGACTTAATCATCTATGAGATGCTTAGAAAGAAAGGCAAACCAACACAACACAATAGAAAGACAAAGCAACACAACACAACTCGCCCAAGCCAGTCATTTTCAAAGAAAAAAGCTGCCTTGGGTGGGACTCAAACCCACGACCGTCCGCTTGCTAGGCGACGCTCTTACCAACTGAGCTACTGAGGCAGCACATGTACATGTTTAGCTATAGTGTGCTATACACATGTTTTTCCATGTATTTACACACATGCAAATAAACATCTATTTTCTTCATATAGTGTTTGTTAGCCTGTATTAAATTGTGAACACAGCACACACACCACTTGTGAGGGAGCTCCAGTCCAGGTGGGTCTGAACGGGTGATCTTCAGCAGGACTCTCATGGGAGACATCTCGTGATAGGGTGGATTCATGTCAGCCAGTTCTATCAGAGTGATACCAGTGCTCCATATGTCAGCCTGCAGTTGGGGAGAGTAGACAAACTGTATATAATCCATCACTCAGTTATATACACACATCATATCCATCCCAAGTATTCTCAAAGGGATATTGATACCGTGTGTGGTGTGCTCCTGGTCTACTTAGCACACCAGTTGCATATAATCCATCATCCATTCACTGAGATACACACATCATCACTCCCACAAAGGGCTACTATGTGTGTGGTACTCCTGTCTTCTTGGCACACCGCACCATACAGATGGGCTCTAACCCACTAGGGGAAACAGTACTTCTCCATGTGGGTCTAGTCTATGTACATGCACACACACATATACACACACATGATGAACACAAGCTGCGTGTGGGTATTTACATTATAGGGGCAGAACACAAGCTGTGTGTGGGTATTTACATGTACATTATAGGCAAGGGAATATACCTTAGAGTCGTATGGGTTGTCTTTGTCTGTTTCACATACAACAACCTCCGGAGCCATCCTGAGGGGAGAATGTATACAGTACATATACAAATGAGAAATGTCATTCTGACTACTGAGTGGGGGAGCGTGTTAAGCTGCGTACACCTACATGAATATACATAGGTGTAAAAATGAATGGAATTTGCCATGAAAGCAACTCTCAGATCAGTACTAAGTCTCCATTACCGCAAGCACTAAATCAGATGCTTGATCATGAGTATATAGTTACAGAAGGCACTATGTAAAGTGTGCAATAGACATCGCAAGATATATAGCAGTCATGTACATTGCGGTAATAACTATACCAGTCTCCTATTGGCACCATCCTTAGCATAACAATATCCAAACAACACAAACACCTACCAGGTACAACTAATGCCCATACATGTGCATATACTCTATAACGTGTGTGTATGGAGTACCTCCTACAACATACATGTACTCTGCTGAGTAGACATAACCATCAATACCATGTACAGTGTAAAGCACATATATGTACATATACATGTAAGTGTGAAGCCTCGTACCCAGGTGCTTGGCAGCCCACGGAGTGCCTCGGTACGAGGCTAGTAAGTGTGACTGAATTACCAGTAAGGTGTTCCAATGAAGGTGTCTCTTCTTTGCCGGCCTTTGTTGGGGCGAGCAGATACTCCAAAGTCAGCTGCAGACGAATGATGCAACAATCACAACTCAGCAATGCATGTATCATCACAAATTGTTCACCCATGGACTATCAAACTGTTCATGGACACCTACCAAGTCTGATGGAGCCATCAGAACAGAGGAGAATGTTGCCTGCCTTGAGATCTCGGTGGATGCAGCCATTGGAGTGGAGGCACTCCAGTGCCAGTAGCATCTGGTGAGTGATACAGCGAATCTGCGGCTCTGACAGACCGTGATCCAACTCTGGACAGGGGGAACGGAGAATATGAGAAGAGAAATATTTTGCCTACTTCTACATGCACAGTGTTCACTATAGTACGTAAACATTGGCTAAGACATGATTTGTTTTCCTTGCATCAGGAAATATACACCACACAAAGGCCTCCTTTAAGAGTATAGTGTTTAGGCTTCTCTCTCCTGCAAGTTGTACATGTACAATGTAGTAGAGATACTCAATAGTGCTCAGGGAATTGTGTTTACTTTTATCTCTCCCACCGGTAGTAAATATTCCGAAGTGATTCTTAATTATAAGTACCCTTGCAATGTGACAGTGAACTCCATAGTAGGCATAGGTCTTTAATGCAGCTCTATCACACGGCTTCATACTGCTAGCTATTCTATGGTGTTTTGTGATTACACTGTGCTGAGCTCACCAATTATGATGTCATCCACAGCTCCGCCAGCACAGAACTCAATAAATATCTGTAGCAAGAAAAGAGTTTTCATGAAGCTCTTACTTCGTCTGGTAGGCATTACTTTAACCACTATCACCAATTGATAGGGACAGGAAGTAGAGTAAAGGGCCAGGAAATTTTGCATCGGAAGCCCCAGCCACTGAGGTATGATCACATACATGTAGTAATGACGAGTGAAACCCAATCCCTCAGTAGACAGCTGGTTACATGTACTGATATCAAAAGCACTGGACAATTGCAAAAGCATTGCAGAAACCCAACCTTGGATCAAAACTGCATGTAGCATAGAGCAAGCTAGCTAGTAAAACACACTTAAGAGGCTAAGGTCAGCCCTGCACCAGCACTAGACAAATCGTAAACTGCATGTCAACAATACTCACACAGCTACTCACCCATAGTGCAGAGTCAAAGAAAAATGCCTCATAAAGACCGACAATGTTGGCATGTTTGCATTCAGTGAGGATGTCTATCTCCACCATAAAGTCCTCTAGTTCAGTCTCATCCTGAATGGGTACCCTCTTCAATGCTGCGAGGATTCCAGTCTCTCTGTTTTCCGCCTACCAAAAGAAAAACACTGCATACATCATAACCACCACAGTGTAATATACACCTCAATATTATAGTAAATGGTCTTTAAATGGTCCCTAAGACTTCATGTGCAATGCTGGGTAACAGTCAATAATGGTGTCGATTTTTCCCACCATGTGTTAGAAATAACACAACTTAGTTCAATTATTAAAGATTGTAAACATGGTAGATGAAATCATATGCAGTTACTTTCAGTTCATAGAACACAGGATGCACGCACAGAAACAAGTGGACATTTCTGCTACATGTGTGCGACTCCATCAAGGAGCTGCCAAATTTTCTACATAACTCTCATTAGACAGCTGAGTCTGATCACACCTCCCGCCGATTGCTAGATTTCTATCGGTAGACGCTACAATGGTACGCTTTACACACCATTTCACAAGCGTACGTGCACGTTTGGTTCGACAAAACATACAAACCTTGTAAACCTTCCCGAATGCTCCATCACCCACTTCTCCCGTCTTGTTCCATAGCTCCAAGGGATCTTTTCCTCTGGTGAGGTTGGGATAATCTTTTTTCGTCTTTCCCGAGCGCCCAAACACCCTACTGAACCACGCCATCACTGCCTATACACAACCAGTACGTGAAGTATTCCACATAAATTCATATAAGACACGCCTTTTTTTCAGGACCCGTTACCGCTAGTCTCGTACCCAGACCGCTGCATGGCTGGGTCTGAGTACGAGACTAAGGCCTTAAGGCACGTTACGTGTCTTTCATCACGTGCTCTCTCTGGAACCACGTGCTCTTTGGTCGAGGGATGAAGTTGAATAAGAACGTGTCTTCTTCGCGGAGAAAGCAGCGAAAGCGCCACTTCACCGCTCCCTCGAGCGTTCGAAGAGTTCTGATGAGCGCTCCGCTATCCAAGGAGCTGAGGGCAAAGCATAACGTTCGCTCCATGCCTATCAGGAAGGACGACGAAGTGGTGGTCACTAGAGGTCACTATAAGGGGCAACCAGCAGCCAAAGTCACTGCTGTGAGTGGGAGAGGTGGCTGACTGGCGAGTTATAAAGCTTATGTTTTTGTATATTCACAGGTATATAGGAAAAAGTGGGTAATTCACATTGACAGATTACAGAGAGAGAAGGCCAATGGTGCATCAGTATCAGTTGGAATCCATCCTAGCAAGGTGATCGGCCATCATCATACTCAGTGGCAGTGTTGCCTCATAGATTTACTGTAGTGTAGATGTGGCTGTCCCTTTTCATGTGTCTAGTGTTTTACTCTCCTTAACCTTCTGCCTGTAAAGCCACTACAAATTACATAGTTGGATCCTGTCCTGTCATGTGCATGTGGGCAGGTGGGACAGAAATGATGTCATTAAACAAGAAGAGTCGTAATGGGCCCATCTGCTTGTGAAAATAACGTTAAATTAGAACAAAATTGAGAGCGTCCATGTCTGAATCTTAGCTAGAAAAGTATGCGGATGGTGGACGAGAACCAACTACATGTATGCAATTTGTAGTGGCCTAATAAGCTGCTCCCTTTACTGCAGGGGGTGCTTATAACACACACACATACACACACACACACACACACACACACACACACACACACACAGGTGGAAATTACTAAACTGAAAGCAGACAAAGATCGTCGCAAGATCTTGGAACGCAAGGCAAAACCAAAACTGTTGGAGAAGGAAAAAGGGATGGGAAAACACAAAGAAAAGGATGTCCCCCAACCAATGGAGTCATGAGGTATTATGATTGAAGAGGTTGATTCAGTGGCTGGTTGATTTGTTCTCTTCTTCCTTTTATAGATAGACTGTTTGTGTCCTTTGTATATGATTGTATTTAAAAGTTATTTGTCTCATCCTTGACAGCGCATGCGCATAAGGGAGGTAATCCGTGACGTTCATTTACGTTTTGACCACAAATATCGGAAGTCGGCTCTGACCCGTGCGATCCAGTGCATTTGTCAAGGCGAAGCTTTTTGGGAGCAGAAGCAACAATGGTGAGTCCTGTGATGCGATAGGTTAGGGTAAATGTATGATGAGACTCAGTGCGTAGTTAGCTTCAGTGTGTATGTGGTACTATGAACCGTTTAACGTTCCCTAGAGTCGTGCAAAGGCAGCAGGGAAGAAGCACCCAAAGAGGCGCGGCCAGAGGGCCACCTCTAACATCTTCGCCATGTTCGACCAGGCCCAGATCCAAGAATTCAAGGAGGTGAGTCAAGCGGCAGGGTTGGTACACCAAATGTGTTGTCGTATGAGAGGGAGGAGGTGGGCTTAGGGCCTTGTAGTAAGGAAGACCTTGAGCCGCTAAACACCAATAGTGTGTCTGCGTGTGTGTGTGCTATATGTCACTAAGACATTCAAATCACTCTTGTCTGTCTTAGGCATTCAACATGATTGACCAGAACAGAGATGGTTTCATCGACAATGAGGACTTGAAGGACATGCTTGCCTCATTAGGTCAGCCCTTGCCCCATCCTGCCTAACCCCTTCTACCTGCTTAACTCATTGGCATTTCCCCTCCATAAGAAGAACACTTCCCCACTCTCCACTACAGGTCAAGAACCCAATGACTCTGTTGTGGATGGCATGATGTCAGAGGCCCCAGGCCCCCTGAACTTCACCATGTTCCTGACCCTCTTTGGGGAGAAGCTGACAGGTGAATTAACACTTTGGCTGTGACAACCTCTCACCAGCAAGATATGCCATAGTGTTTCCTTCTATATGTATAGAGTATAAAGCCTCTAATAGGAATGCACCAAGCCATGCCAAGGAAATCTGGCATGCCACTTACCCTAGTTCCATCAGTTTAGCTTACCTTTTATGGTGGCCTCAGTAGGTGTCATGATGTTCCACGTGTACTGTGTCCAGGTACTGATCCTGAGGATGTCATTCGAAATGCCTTTGCCTGTTTTGATGAGGAAGGTACTGGGAAAATTCATGAAGATCGGTATGTCTCTGTGTATCTATACTTCTGTGTGTTTTGTGATTTTCTCTGTAGCCATAATAGTTTAGTTTTATAAAGTATCTTCCATGTTCCCCGCAGTTTGAGAGAGCTGTTGACAACTATGGGAGACAGGTTTACTGATGCTGAGGTATGTCCACTTGCCTGTGTACATACACATGTACCTCCTACACATACATGTTACACACTAGTTGCATTCCGTAATCCTCCCACTAATGCATTACTGTCCCCGTGTAGGCGTTGGCAGTGTTTATCACATTGCATACATTAACTAGTACCTGGGTTTGAATCTTAGATTCAGTGACTGCTTGGTTTATTAACATTTTGACGGATATGAATGTGTGGTAGTCTAGTCTATGCTGAGTGCCTCACTTCCTTGTCTCCTATACTAGGTGGACCAGATGCTGCGTGGAGCTCCGGTCAACAGCTCAGGGCACTTCGACTATGTTGCCTTCACACGCATCCTCAAACACGGCACAAAGGACGAGTAGCTAACAACAGGGGCTACACAACTAGCATCTTTTGAAGTAGTATACAATGCAATTTAGAATTCTCTTGGTAATCTGTGATCAGTTATGGACTATCCATTGAGTATATGTAGACTAATGGCCAATCACGAATGTTGCATGACTTGTGTATGTACTTGAATATCATCAATAACATGATTCTTAACATGGATGACAAGATACAAAATCAAGTGTACATGTATATTATGCCCATAAATAGTTTGTGTGCACTGCACATGTGCACACATACACACACACACACACAGATACAAGAAGGTGAGTGATATTAAGAGGCCTAGGACCAAGGGAAGGAGATATGGAGATGTGGGGGCTAAACACGTGGGCTAAATATGGCTCTGCCTATTCGGATATTAGTGCTTCCCAACTCCACCTGCAGTGTAGAGATTGGTTTATACCAAATATAGTAATTAAAGACCATATTTGGTCATAGTTATATATAGCACACAAGAGCTAAATTTAGAAAAGGTGCCATCATCTTTAGAAAATGTTACTCACAGCATGCTCGTAGTCATCAGTCATGCCCATGCTCAACTCGAGATCCACACATTTCACCTGTTGACGTAGCAGCTCACGACACTGTAACAGTTTCTGAATGAAGAGATCAATGTTAGATCCACACAGAACAAGGAGCAATAAGTGTACGAACCATGAAGTCTGGGTTAGGTGTAACTGTTTGACATTGTCGGCCAATAGTCATGAGTCCACAGAGATTGAGATGAGGACACTCCTCCTCCACGTAGTGCCCCAGGTCCACACACATTTCTGGACAACAGCCCTGCTTGCCTATGGATGCAGAATCGACATGCACGCAACTCTACTGTGATTGTAAAACTCCATACAATAACACTTTTTCAACAGTGTAGACACCATTTCAACTGTTGACATTGTTCAGCATTGTACAAAGCCTTGTATTGTACACAGAAACCTCATGAAAGTTCAGACACTGGGCAGACATGCATTCAATCTCAGGCACTAGGAATTTCACATTCGTGATGAAGGATTAGACTTACTCTCTTCTCTACTTGTGTTGACCTGCAGCATGACATGTAGGGGAGAATCCGATCCAGAAAAACTCTTCTCTCTCCTATCACCCCAGCGCTGGTTTAGGGCCTTTGCACTCCGGTAGCTGTCCACTGTCTCTACCATCCACAGACCAGGCACCTCTGTGAGATGCATACGCATGTGCATGTGATTGGGCATATCACTACACACAGACATGAATCTTTTGTTGTGCTCCAACCAAAAGCACATGGAAGACATTCATGCTATTATTCATCATCATGAATTCTCTATCACATTGTCTGCTCTTACCTACGAGCTTCTTTGTGTTCTTCTTTTGTAGTCGTCCAATAAAATGCCATCGGATGTCCATCATGCTACCCATTAAACTCTGCAAATATAGAGAAAAGTAGTGAGGAAGTACACATACATTCACGGTCATTATTGCAGAACCTTTAGCTCTCTAGCTTTACTTTGTAGCTCTGGCACCTATCAAAAAAGATAGTGGTGACTGGATAAGATTGATGCAACAGATAATATGTATGCACACTTACATAGTTTTCTCCAAAGTGACGGATGCCATAGCTGTATGCCTCCTGCACAAGGTCTACTGTCTGGCCCTTGCTCACAGCCACCAGCCGAGGAGGCATAGAATGCCCTGCCTGCACCACAGACATAAATGAGAACACATACATACAAACACACACGCAGGAGTGGGCTATACTTGCAACAAGGCCAGCCTGTATGCTGCCGGCTCAGACCGTTGCCAGGTCTACGGGACAATAGCAAGAGTAACGGACAAGCAAAATATGAGTAAGGGAGTGACTCCCTTTTGACACTTACTCTCTGACAGGCACTCTCAACAGCGGCTGTAATCTGTTGCAAAGCAGCGCCTACGGTGTCCGGCTGCGTACCCGTGGCTCTCCCCACTGCGCTGGCCGCGCTAAACACTAATCGAATAGCCCTATCTGGGCGCATGGTTGGGTATGTGAGAGTGTTCGTTAGTAATTAACAACCCCTTCGACAGAATCTCTTCGGTATATACCATTCCTACTCGTCACAAGTGCGGACAGGTTCAGACACTGCGTCCTGACAGCGCCCAAATAGGACAGGAGGTGGAAAGTCAGAACAGACAGGGACAAAGACTCCAACCAGAGTCTGGAGAAGAGTTAGTGCTGCTGCTGGCTTTGATGATGTGGCATGTGGTATCTAAAGCTGTGGCCGGCTGCGTTTATATTCATTACGTCATTAAAACTATGGTGGGCTCTATATAGACATATTGCGAACTGAAAGAACGTCGTCAAAAAACGATACGACCATGGCCTCTATCAAACATCATGTGAAGTTGGCCGTAGTTGGAGCTGGTGTAATTGGCCTCTCTTCTGCGTATCATTTAGCCGATAAATTTAAAGATAGAGCATCTGTGACAGTGATTACAGAGAAGTTCAGTCCAAATACGACCAGTGACAAGGCAGGTAGCCTCATTTTGCCCGTGG
This sequence comes from Theonella swinhoei, assembly GCA_963970385.1. NCBI lineage: Eukaryota > Metazoa > Porifera > Demospongiae > Tetractinellida > Theonellidae > Theonella > Theonella swinhoei. Next base: position 1,996,492 of record OZ019950.1, read on the forward strand.
ATTTTACGTCCGTTAGCGGAGACGAGAAAGTGCGGGTACAACAGTGGGTGTTGGACACATTTGCACACTTCAATTCCCTGTATCACTCCAAATCAGCCAATGACATTAAACTCTGTGTGGTATCAGGCTACGACCTCATAAGTGATAACCAGCCACTCCCATGGTGGAAAGATGTGGTGTTTGACTTTCGTAGCCTTTCCTGCAGTTCCTCAGAAGTACAGGCAATAAATATACCCCCAAACTGTCAGTGTGTCTGGGCATTCTCTACCTATGTAGTGGACTGCAGGTACTACCTACCCTGGTTGATGCGCGAGTTTATAAAGAAAGGAGGATCAGTGGAGCGGAGGAAACTGTCAACACTAGATGAATTGAGTGACTACGATATAGTTGTCAACTGCAGTGGTCTAGGTGCATCAGAATTGGTAGGAGATGATGGGCTGACGCCTGTTCGTGGTCAGGTTGTATCAGTGAAGTCACCTTGGATTAAACATTTTGTCATTGGCATTTTTGATAATGAAGACATGACATACATCATACCTCGCCATAATGACGTCATACTTGGAGGGACTAAACAGGAAGGTAATTGGAGTGAGATGGTGGACCCTGACACTACGAGGGCAATCATAACTCGGTGCACGACTCTCCTCCCCAGCTTACATGGAGCAGAAGTAGTAAGAGCGTGGGCAGGAAGGAGACCTGTACGGAAAGCAGTGAGGCTTGAGAGAGAAGAGAGAGAGAAGTCACCAATGGTGGTGGTCCACTGCTATGGACATGGTGGACAGGGGGTTACATTGCATTGGGGCTGTGCTCTGGATGTAGGTAGATTGGTAGAAAGCTATATTTTTGACTCAGCAACAGTCTCAACTGCTCGTTTATGATATTTTTTTCAATACTGGCTAACCTTTGGATGTGGGCGGGGCTGAACGTTGCTCTCTAAATAGAATCACGCACGAGTTGCCATGATATGTCGCAGATTTTTTTCTCTCTGGCGGCAGTACAGAAGGTGTGAGGGAATTGTCAGACGCTACAGAGGTTTGTAATGTAATATACTTCGCTCTACTTGGAACTGTATTACTACATGTGTGTGATATAGGAGTGGGAGAGGGACCTCTAGCTCTAACTGCTAGGCTGCAGACTCAACTTTCTCGTCTGTTAGAAGAGCATCAGTCTCTACTGGAGAGTGTCAACCAACCAGAGGCAACCACTATTTAGTTAACATCTATGTAGAGCGTGTTTCATACATATTAAGCATCTCTTGGATATATATACATGGGTCAAGATACAGCAGGGATTTTTCTAGAAAACAATCAGGGGATTTATGAAAATAAAAGGGGGCAGTAGTTAATTTACTGTTGATTCTGGCTGGTAAATTAGGTCTAGTTCAGGGGAATTGCTCCCCTTCATGTAGAACATAATTATTCTCCAGACCCTGAGATCAGAGGCGGACCACTCAACCTTGTTCCGTCGACTGGCCTACCTAGAGAGGCTAGCCAAACTAAACAATCAATTGCAGCAGAAGCAACAGGTAATGTATGTAAGCCAATGGGACTCTGCTTCATTGAATTGCAACTTAGGAGAGAGTGGAACTGGATGCGTTGCTGAGCAGTGATGCTTCTCTAGCTGAAATGGTAGCTCAGGAAAAGCAGCAGAACGACCAGGAGCTGAGAGATTTAGAGGTACATGTTATATAGTGTATGGAGGAAATTCACAATATACTTTAATAGGCATCTATAGTGAAAGAGATGATTCCACGAGATGAGAGTGATGAGCACAGTGCGGTATTAGAACTCAGAGCAGGTATGTGCACAGTAAATACATGGATAGATGGACGTGTATTCATTTAACTCTCATTTGAACCTAGCGGCAGGTGGCGTTGAGTCCTCATTGTTCACTTCTGAGATGTTTATGATGTATCAAAAGTAACTATTTTATGTAGTTGCTACTGTAAGGTACTCTTTCCTTACATTTCCTAGGTATGCTGCATATAAGAAGTGGGGCTTTGAGACACTGTCAGTCAGTGAAAACGAACTGGGGGGTTACAAAGTAAGTCCCTTGTTACTGTAGAGTCCTTTGAAAAGGAATGGTGATCCACAGAATACAGTGATGTTACAAAGTATCCGTTTTCATCTACAGCATGCAAGTGCAAGTCTTACTGGAACTGGTGTGTATGGCAGTCTGAAGTACGAGGCTGGAGTGCATCGAGTACAGCGAGTGCCAACCACAGAGGCCTATGGTCGCTTGCACACTAGTACCATGTCTGTTGCAGTCCTACCACAACCTCAGGATGTTGAGGTTGTTCTCAACGTAAATGACATCAAGATAGACACCTTCAGGGCTGCTGGGTAGGTGATGATTTTGCGGTGTGATTATTTCATGTACTTGAATGTGATGCACATGTTCAGCCATTTGTAAGCTGTGTTTTGCATACAAAGTGTATTTCTGTGCAGTGCTGGAGGGCAGCATGTAAACACTACAGACAGTGCAGTGAGATTGACTCACAGACCTACTGGTATAGTGGTCAGTATTCAGGATCAACGCTCACAGCACCAGGTCTAGTGAAGCACACCTACCTCAACTGCCAGTGTACTTATGTGGTGTGGTATCTTGACAGAACCGTGCCAAGGCCATGAAGCTACTAAAGGCATTGATCTACGAGAGGCAGTGTAAAGCAGCTCTGGAGGAGCGTACAGAGAAGAGAAGGCAGCAGATTGGTTCTGGAGAGAGATCAGAAAGAATTCGCACATATAATTTCCCTCAAGTGTGTGTGTGTGTGTGTGTGTGTGTGTGTGTGTGTGTGTGTGTGTGTGTGTGTGTGTGTGTGTGTGTGTGTGTGTGTGTGTGTATGTGTGTGTGTTTGTGTGTGTGTGTGTGTGTGTGTGTGTGTGTGTGTGTGTGTGTGTGTGTGTGTGTGTGTGTGTGAATATATGTAATGCCTAATGCACCCTATTTAGGATCGAGTGACAGAACATCGTTTGGGTGTAACGGTGTGGGGAGTAGCAGATTTCATGAGTGGAGCAGAGTCACTAGACAGTTTAGTGGAACAGCTGAGTGCACATGACATGCAACAGAACCTGACCTACCTACTTCACCAGTCTGATCAATGATCTGATCAATGACATTCTTTGCAATCATCTAAATTATGATAATCCTGGTTAATGTATCACATTACAAGTTTGTCCATCATAAATATTTTCTGCCTTCTCTCCTCTATGTCAGCAATTCCTCATCGACAATATGTATTAGCCATAAAGTTTAGTTCCTTGACCATCATTCCTGACCATTGGGGACACCAGAATCTCCAGTACATGTATGTGACTGGAGGCACTGGAATGACTGCTCTGTTCTCTCTTTGATTCTTGCAATGCAGGCCTCACAATCCTCCACTAGTCCACTCAGTTTCTGCACCACTGCTGGATCAAACTGAGATACAATGTCCACATTTAGTAGTAGTCCTTGATCTGCACGAACAGCAAATTATGAGCATGCTCAGTAGTCTACCTGCATCAATACTCACAGCTTAGAGCGTTCATTTTAAGAATCATTTGAGTAAGTTCTCTGTTCATGGCCTCCAGTTGTGCCTTCTCTTGTGCTAGTGAATATGCCTGTGTGTCTTCAGTGAGGGGTCTCTCATATGCAAACTGGAGATTAGAAATGCTACTTAACTACTGGTTCTTATTACTTTACTTAGTTATACGCCTAAGCAGCTAAGCTGCTTACATCTTCCACTGCAGCATTGGTAGACATATCCTTTCATAGTTACGCGCGATGGGTGCGGGGCGCGGCGCGCGTTTTGGCGCGCATTATTTGTGACATAATTATGATGATGTAGCACTTTCGACATTATAATAACTGCTTGCACTGCCTTTGGCAGTATAGTTGCCATGTCATCGTTTTGTAAGAAGTCCCTGGGGAGTCCCCGTATATGTCTACTGACTGACTCTGACGACGAAGTGGTGTTTCTGGGTGAAGGAACACTTGGAACTCCCAGTATCAGGTAAGACGCGTGCATGACTACATGTATGTTGTACGTGAATGAGTGTATTTTGTGTGGCTCTCTAGGGCCCAGCCTCTGCCACCTCGTTCCAACTCTGCTGGAGATCCCATCGTCATCTCCTCAGAGGAAGAAGACGAGAGGATGTCCTCACACCTTTCAGCCAGACCACGCCCCTACTACTCACCACCACATCCACACCATTTCCGACATCCTGAGCAAAGCTCCCCACATCATAGAAAACATCACCACAGAAGACACAGTCATCACAGCAGGTATGTGTGTTCAAAATCAAGGTTTATTTAGAGGGCAACAAGGGGAGCTTCCCCCCTCAAAAGCCATTTGTCCCTCCTTTGAAGATAGAAGCCCAGATGTATTTGCTCCTCCAAATCCATTGCCCCCACCCTCCTACCCCAACCGCTCACATGTACCCCTCTCTGGGCAAGTTTTAAATGAAACCTGTACAATAACATGTGACCTACTTGTGTCTAACGGCCAGTGTCTATGTGTGCAACGTATCCTACCCAGAGTGTTCCACAGCCATGTATATACATGTACACCTATTGGTTCCAATACACAGACAGGACATGAGCCTGCACAGCATGACCCCTCCAAGGGCAATGGTGTCCCGGCTGTGCATTGCAACTGATTTGTTGCAAGTTACTAAGCAACTGACATGTATAACACCCACAAATATGTACTTAATTGGTATAATGAGTCTAGAAGTATAATACATAATGAGAATGAGCAAGAGTCTCTGGGCTGCCAGGAAGTGCTTGCAATTGTCCAGTTGCAAGTACAGCATGCTTGCTTCATTGGCGAGTGGAGCGAACCTACCTAGTCGTACATCTGGCGTGGGATTTCTATATATATGTATGTATCCGATGATGCCTTTTAGCCCCAGGGCTTCCCACGTGCTACGTGCGCAAACATAACCGGTCTTGTCTCTTCCGCTCGCCATCAATGCGTAGCATTCAACTAGTACATATATATGTTGCATGTCGCAGGTGTATTTGGTAGTAGTAGTTTACCACTACATTGCAATCAGTGTCTAAAACATTTTTAGCTAGTATATAGCATGTTTGGAGTTGCACAGGGGGATATTAGCACACTGAAAGTGACTCAATGGCAGAACGTTGCACAGGGGAATATTAGCACACTAAAAGTGACTCAATGGTAGAATGTTGCACGGGGGAGTATTAGCACACTAAAAGTGACTCAATGGTAGAACGTTGCACGGGGGAATATTAGCACACTAAAAGTGACTCAATGGCAGAACGTTGCACAGGGGAATATTAGCACACTAAAAGTGACTCAATGGCAGAACGTTGCACGGGGGAATATTAGCACACTAAAAGTGACTCAATGGTATAACGTTGCACGGGGGAATATTAGCACACTAAAAGTGACCCAATGGTAGACTCTACTCTAAGCTACTACCAAGTACATTTGGTAGAGTAATATCTAGGCGACATTCTACCATCAAGTGTGCTAATATTCCCCCGTGCAACTCCCCACATGCTACTAACTAAGACACTGATTGGGAAACTACTACTACCAAATATGTTGCATGTCACAGGTGTATTTGCATGGGGCCTTGCAGGGCCGGAGCCCATGCAAATACACCTGTGACATGCAACATATATATGTCAGTTGCTTAGTAACATGCTGCACAACATCCCCTGATCTCAATCCAATTAACTTGGTGTAGGTATTAAAACTGAATGATGTCATAGTAATGATGTCACTAATTGGCAAGTAGCTTACACTCGTTTGTGCTACTATGTACAGGTCTCCTTCCCGTCGGTCTCCTTCCCCTCGTTTTAGAGGAGAGCCAGAGCACAGACACAGACCTCACTCCAGACCTTACTCCAGATCTCACTCCGGACCTCACTCCAGATCACCTCACTCCAGATCACCTCACTCTAGACCTCACTCCAGATCTCACTCCGGACCTCGCACCAGTTTTCACTCCAGATCTCACTCCAGATCTCGTGGGAAGACTCACAGAAACCCAATCATACCCTCTCCCAGTAGGCAAAGTGGTTCCTTAGACAGATACATCAGAAGAGTAAGTACATGACACATACATGTACGAAATACTTGTGCATCTCTCCAGATGTAAGGATGATTTCATAGGTCAAAATACATGTTTTAGGTAGTGGGTAACCCCTTCCCAAATGAATTGACAATGTACATATAGTTTTAGAGCTTGTGTGTACATATAGTTTGTGGCAGGTAATTTCAATACAGTGTCTCTGTTTATGTGGTACCGGTGTGGTTGTTTGTGCAGAAATCTCCCCATCATCATAATGGATATGTGAAGAGATCACCATCCCGAGATAATGCCAACTCCTCACACCGTCTGTTCTCTCCCAGTCGTTCCTCGCACACTGGTTCTACTCGTCTCACTCGCAATGAACTTAGGTTCTCCTCCACAACCTCTCCCCCCTCTACCAAACAGAAGCAGCTCTTCACTGGGCATAGGAATGGTGAAACACGGCCACAGTATGTCTGCTCAGATCCTGATAACAAGTTAATTTCACCAGCAAAACGACGGAAGGTTTCACACAGTGGTAGCAGCATGCCTAGGTTGCTGTCAGAACAGCAGAGATGCTTGCCCCACTCCAAAAGCCATTCTCACCAACAAACTAAAGTTAGCATGGATGTGTTTGGAACTGGAGCCACAAGGAGTAATACATTGCCCATGACATCAATTCGAATGTCTATAAGTACAGGACATGTAGGGGACAAGGATGGAGGATGGAACCCACAACACAGAGTCTCTGAAGAGGTCCCGATCAAACCTGAGGAAAGTGAACTAAAGGTTCCATTTGTAGTGAAGTGTGAGTGCTCAACTTCACCACCCTCACAATCACTTGGGCTGGCACTTAAAACCTCTCCAATATCTCGAAGCCCTTCTCCATACTTCCCATTAAAGAGACCGTCGCCAGTTTTGTCACTGAAGAAGCACAGGGGAACTCTGAACAGTGAGAGACACGTATTCCTGTATGAGCCTGTGACCCCTTCACCACCCGATGGAAAAAATGAAAATGTGAGCAAGAGAGGGAGAAGTAGGAGCACTAGGGAACAGGACTCAACACCAGATATTTCACCCATCAAGAATTCCTGCAGAAGTACACACCAATGTAGGTTATCTGTTGGTCGTCCATACCAACACCAGACTCCCAGCAAGCAGACAAAACTAGAGCGATTTCTTGATCGTGATGTTACACCTCACATCAAGAGGGATGTACGGAGTCCAGCTATCCGGGATGTGACCCCAATGGCCCAGGATATCAGTCCAACTATCTGGGATGAGTGCCGGGATATCAGTCCAGCTATCCGGGATGTGACCCCAATGACCCGGGATATCAGTCCAGCTGTCCAGGATGTGACCCTAATGGCCCAGAATATCAGTCCAGTTGTCTGTGGAGTAAGCCAAGCCAGGGATATCAGTCCAGCAATTCGTGACATAAGCCCAACGACCCAGGATATCACCCCAGCTATCCGTGATGTGAGCCTGACCCTCCATAATGTACAGCCTCCCTTCCAGGACTTGGGTCCACCTGTCAGCCCAGCCACACAGGGTGTGCCTACCAGGGATACCTTTTCTATTCCCTGTTGGTCAGACAGTGAGCTAAATATGATGGGGGAGGCTTGCACATTGCCTCTGATTGGACCAGAGGTATTGGGCATACAGATTACATCAGGGGGTCATGCTGCTCCTGCTAATGTGAGCTGTTGGAACTGGGTGGAAGTTTACATGGAAGGAGACAGTGCTAAGTTTGTAGAAGCACTGGAGGAGGTCAGTAGCAGACGGTGCCATATTCCTGACGCTCATGTCAATGCTGTGCTGAGGTGCATATTACGCATCACAGACTGTAATCTGTTAGTTCGTGTGCACTCTGTCCTGGCAGCCGATGTATCCTACAGATCTAACTCTGCTTTATCTGCAAACAAGCTCTGGGAACTGATGGAGGATTGCAGTAGGACACTTCTCCAGGTCTGCACTCCAGTCTCCCCTTCCTCTCACCCTCGTCCCTATCCACATTCTGCTCATGTTGTGATGCTCCATCTAATGTCTCTACTTGTAAAAGATGTGACCACCCATAAAGACAATTTGTCTGCTGCTTCAGCTCAGTGCGTACTTTCCCCAGTCTCCCAATGGCGTCGTGTGATGGTCATACTAGATCTCCTCCAACAGCTACTACTCAACAGAAGCCCCTCTCCTCCTCCTCTTCCTGACCTACTCCCAGGACTAGCTGGACTGCTCTGTATGAGTGTATCGACATCTAGTGAACATGATTATGAGGAAGGAGCTAACAGACTTGCACGGGAACTCTCTTCTCGAATGTCCAGACTCCCGTCCGTACACCTCAAACTGGACTTCCTTCTCCTCTTCCCCTGTTACCTACTCCGTGAGAAGACAATCAGCATCCATCTCACGACAGAGTTTGTCTCCTCTCAAACATCTCATCTTCCTCCTGAACAAGTCACACTAGAGCTCATATCTACCTCCCACTTTTGCCGCTGCCCCTATCGTCGGGGTCAATCATCTCCGGACCTCCTGCTCTTTCTCTCACTTCTCTATCACCTCTTGCACTCTCACTGCTCCAAACTGCTGGGGCTATCATTTCTACATCCCAACTCTACCTCCTGGAATACTCCTCCAAGTGAACTAGCACATCAGCTCGGGTCTATTGCATCACAGATACGACAACTTCCCCAAAGACTAGCAGAATACGATGCCATATTGCCTGAACTCACTTCTCCTCCCTGCTGGTTCTACCTCCAATTGCTGGAACGGATGTTCAACTGGGAGAGCCTTTTACAGTTCACATGAGTTTTCTCTGGTCCTTCAATCCATTCCATAATCACTTTTCGTAGACTGCTTCTATCCATTATATGACTGACCCATTATATGAAATCATGATTGAGTTGTTTCTAATCAAGAGAGTTAAATATTCCCTCAAATTGCATGCACGGCCTAATTTTATGGTATGTAACGATGTTATAACAAACTGTACACATGGGACAAGAGAGACTATGTTGCTAGAGCTTGGTCTGGTTCAGTATCACAGTCAGTGGTGGGGAGCTGGGGCAATAGCTCTCCTAATAAGAAGTGACGACAAAATGCCTGCAAGGAAGACAATCGTACACTTACTGCTGAAACATACACACTCAGTCTTAACACAATAATAATGGTTTAGTTGTGTGTATATCTCATACGGTAGTACATGTACCTCAAGTAATCCCTTGTCTTGAGTGGACTTGCCACTGGTAGCAAATGATGACTGAGGGTGACACAATAGATACAGTTGGACTAGAGCCTCACCATCGGACCACCTGGATATAGTAACCACGAGTACTAACTGAGAAGGTAAGACTGCTACTGCCCAACTTACAGTGTCCTCTGCACCACGTCCTTCACTATCCCCACCAGCTTCTCCTGCTGGACCAGGTACCATACCAGACCTCCAAAGTGTCGTGTAGAACGTAAACTGTGGTAAGTACCTTCCTTCTCAATCCTCTCATACACGGCATGATGTACCTGCAGAATTGAGCACAACAACTAAAGCTAGAACCCGTGTTGTAAAAAAATGCTGCCTACTCACTCTGATGTAGTCTGCAGAGTCTGGGTCACACTGGAGGCAGACCCTGTCTAGTATGTCCTTGTACCGTCCTGCATCCAGCACAGGAATCAGACCTTCATCAGTGAGCATATGGGGGAGCCACATCTTTCGTCCGAGGGAAGGGAAATAGACTTGCATCATACGATCCCTCTCTTCCCACGTAGCATCCCTCAGAACACCATTGGACTCCCGGACCACCACACAACGTTCCTTAAAGAGAAGGGGGAGAGGGGGGGGGGGGATAGATGGACTGAGAAGAGGTGGATGAAGAAACAGGTAGCTAGCGCAGCAGGGGTTTTGACCCTGACAGTAGTACCAACACATTTCTCACTCTGTTTTCCCTGTTCATTGAGATGTCGGTGAAAACCATACGATGGTCCAGAAAACCCTCTAGTTTTTGGTCATATTTAAGTGTTTCTCCCCTCCACGCTCTCTCTGCCACTACTGGAGTCATCTGTAGCAGTTTCTCTGCTTCAGACATTGCTTTTGCATGTGCCTGCAGAGCACCGCATTTACACACACTAAGATTGACACACACAAAGTGAAGCAATCACTAACCTCCTTAAGTTGATCCTTGGTCATTAGCTGGTAGTGAGGTGGAGTTAGGGGCTCCTTTCGTGGAGCAAATATCACATCTAAATCTGTCCCACTGACCCTACTCAGTAGCTCACGTACCCTCTCATCATCCACACTCACTGCAACCTGCATACATTCAGAATGAATGTGTCAATGTGAATGTAAGCTATGAAGCATTATTATGCCATGAAATATACTTGCCGTAAAGTAGGCCTATCAATGTATAGGCCTCTCTACATGAGTGTCACCAAGAGTATACTCCAGGTGACACTATTAGCTACTAGCCTAGCAGAACTTATGTGTACAGTAATGATCCCATTTCACCTGCGTACTGCACAGCCCTCTGACACTCCTTACACCTCTCCCTGCCACCCTCACAGCTTTCATCCAACGCTGCAGAGACATAGCTCAGTAACAAACCACACCCACGTGGTATCTATTCCGAACTTTACACTCTGTCCTTTGCACTAGTTGGATGCATGGATGGAGTCCCAGAGCAGTTTCCAAGGTAAGAGCCGTAATGCAGATATAACCAACCATGGTATCGTTATTGCATGCTGTAGGAGAGAATTCTCAGGTGCGAACGCGTGCGACAGGAGCAGGAACAGGGGGTCATGTGATACAGCTACCTCTAGCCAGGGTGAAACTGATCATCAAGACTGATCCAGACACTACTCTGGCAAGCCAAGAGGCTGTGCTCCTTGTTGCTAAGGTGACTAAAACAACCTATGATGCATTAATGTACAGGAACTTGGGTTATCTGACTTGGGGCATGCATCACTTCTCACAGGCCACCGAGCTGTTCATCAGTCACTTAGCCCAACAAGCACACCAGTTTACAGTGCAAGGCAAGAGAAAGACACTACAGAGGAGAGATATTGATGCATGTCTTCCTCTACACGATGAACTTGCCTTCCTTGAGGGTGCTCTGGACACTTAGCCTCCTCACTCAGTAGTCATCTCAGTGCATCTCTCTCTCTCTCTCTCTCTCAATTTCCTGACTCTATCATCCTTCCCTAACAATGAGCTTTATGATGTTCTAAACATTATTAACTATAGATTTTCATCGAAAGACTAGTACAAAAGTATGCATAATTCCTGTGCTACTGTGTTTTGTCCTGGTGTGAGTGGGGAGGGTGCGCTGGTGAGCAGTACAGTAGTCCCACCAGCAGCGTGATGTGGCAGGCATGTAGGAGGAGGGAGGAGTAGACAGTTGAGGGATACACGTTCCAACAATACTCTAATGCCACCAATACTGACACTCTACATAAGACAGTGTGCTTGCATAAAGCAATGGACATGTACAATCCAGTGCAATATGTTGTGGCCCTAAATTTGGGATGCAGTGCACAGTCCTACCTGACTGGAACAGGAAGACTTGTGGTCCAGAGAAGGAATGGAAGACTGTAGAAGTACCAGACATAGAACTGGTAGTGTAGCGAGCGGGCAAATGCCACGCCCACCAGGTTGGATGAGAATAGCATCAACAAAATATCTAGAGAACATAACAGAACAATGGCCTCTTAAGTTCTTCCTCCTTTTAATATTGGCCTCAAGCACAGGAAGGAGAACTTGGGGATGAGGCTACTAGAATATTTTACACCAACAGAACATCCCACAGTTGAGAAGCATAGACAATTCATTAGCAGATATTCATACCTTCAATTTTGAGTGAAATATGTTTCTTTGGTTTCCACTGCAGCAAGGTCTTTAAACCATAACTTCTGCAGAATAACACACACAACAGTAGATGCATTGCTTGTGTATCATGTAACTTACTTTGTCCATTTTGAGACTGTGAACACAGTTAGCGTGATGATGTGTGCCACTAGAAGTGCCACGTGCAGGCCACGATGTAGGAACAGCCACTCTGGGAGACAGCGCCAGTTGACAGTCCACTGATAGAGGAATTGACGCCCAAAGTCAAATGCTCCTTTCATATAACTGACTGGCGAGTGAAGGAGGAAGGGAGCACCCAACAGGAGCTGTGGATACATTATATATGGCTGTTATGGAGCTATTACAGTTAGTACAGCTGCTGTATTTCTACCTGTATAGCAGCACAGAGGCCAAGGAAAGGTAGCGTCCCAGCCCAGCCACGACTGAGAAGCAGCATTACTAACAGTCCAGGAGCATACAGCAACACATTCATTTTCACAGACACTGCCAAACTAAGAACAGCCACGATCATGAACAACAAGCATATATACTGTCATGCAGTGAACAAGTTTATATACTGTCATATCAGTGCAACAAGTGACAGTGCATACAGTGCTCTTTAACTTTGACAAAACTGAGACACATTAGAGAGATAATAGCTGCTTAAGTGTAGCCGATAACTCGATAAAATAAACTGCACTATCTTGGTTATGTACATTGCACTGACGAGGATCACAGTTCAGTGATTGAAATATTGAATATTGGCAGTTTATTTTATCAGCTAATGCTCGTCAATAAAGCAGCTATCCTAGCCAACTAAGAGTTTTACAGATTAGAGAGGTGTTATGACTTCACAAAAGAGTGAGATGGAGGGGTCCACAAGTAGACTTACCTGAATAGGGCAGCTGTGGGGAGCCACAGTCTGTGTACAAGACTGAGTAGAGAGCAGTGTAGGAGGAGCATGGCTACTGGGTCGTTGAACATCCGCAACACAAATATTGAGTGCACACGATATGCAGTGCACGTCAGGAATACCAGCAGGTACGGAGGCAGAGAAAGAGACTGAGTAAAAATCAAGAAGCATAAGTTGAGTCAGAAGGCTTACTGCCTTCAGGAAGATCACAGACTGAAAATTCCTAACCCTAACCAACCTGTCCATAGTTCTACTACCACTCACTCTGGCCACACTGCTGTAGACTGCCATCACTAGTGCCAGGTTGAAGAGGTAGAGTCCCGCAAACACAATCTGGGCCAGAGCGATGTTCTCTCCGTAGCCAGTAACGTAGTACAACACTGAGTAGATGTACACAAACCCAGCTGGGTATCTGCATGTGAGAGTGTGTAATAAACAATCCAGCTGGATATCTGTGTGAATAATGACAGTACTAGGCTTAGTGCAATGGAATAATTTTTCAGATGCAGTATAACTCACACCAGAGGTCCAGTGTCCCCCTTTAGCTGGCTATAATCCAATGTACCATTCAGAGCACCCTCCACCTCCTGCATGTAGGCCACCCAATCAATTTCTGTGTCTGTATAGCACGGAAAAATGCAGTTACACTCCTCCAATGAGGCGCCTACAACTGTATTCTGAGCTCACAGGGTACTTTCCAAATGATTCCAGCTGTAGCAGCTGCGTCTATTAGTATCAGCAGGCTTGCCATCACGTTGAAATATCTGCTGTCTAGCAGCAGAGCTTGTGGTCTGAGCGCTAACCGAGAAAACTCGGCTTTCCATCTCTCCATCCTGCACGTTGGAGCGCTTATTGTGTTGCTTAATTAGCGGATGAGCGGTAAACTAGCGAAATGTGCGCATGAGCAGTAATAATCATGCGTACCGTAAAAACTGTTCCTATAAAACGAAGGAACATTTTTCAGAAAGCATATGACCACTCTTTGACCTTTGACTTTGCAGAGAAATGGCTAGTCCGCAGGTAGCCGCGTCCAGGGAGCATGCTCTGGCTGTCACGAGGGACTATATCTCACAACCAAGGCTCAGTAAGTACTGCAGAGAGAGCTCTCTTTAATAGTTATAGACCTCTGTGTGTGACTACTGTGGCCCTACTTCCTGTCTATCTCTTCTACCATACTGCCCAGCTTACAAGACAGTGTCTGGTGTGAATGGACCACTAGTTATCCTCGATCAAGTGAAGGTGAGCGTGTAAGGAAATGAAGTAATGTCCAGTTTGGAATGGGATAAGTCCACCACTAGTTTGTCATTTGCTGGGGTTGGTATGACATCATTCAATATAAGCACGTTACTGGCTCTCTGTAGCTGTTATGGATTGCCGATAACGCTGTTATGGGGTTTCCAGAACAACAAGGTAAGATGGCATGTAAGAGGCAGCTGGTCCGTTGCATCATGTGAGATCCAACTTTGCCGTCTTATGGGTCAGCAACCGCAATGAAGTACGCATTATGTAATGTGAATGACAATGCCAATCCCAGAAGAAAGAGCTCTTTCAGCTGCTAAAAATGTATGGTGTTTTGTGATGTGTGCCATGTGACGTTCTAATGTTTGAAATGAGATAGGGACTGTTGTAGTCACTTGGAGTCATTGAAATTGAGTGTGGAATATAGTCTCATGTATAAATGTATAAATGTACGTATGTTTGTGTGTGTGGACAACGACGCTGAGAAAGAACTGTCTTGTAGCCTACACGGTGTCCCTATTGCTACAATAGGCATTGAAGGAGCAGTTATTGCATTCTGCCATTGTTAGAGGAATCGTCCAAGTCTGTGTTCAATAGCTATCACTGTTTGCACTGTACTGTGAAGAGTTGGTCTTTTCACATTGCTCCTTCACTCTCTCCTGACTCTACACTCAACAGAATTTATCTAAGTACCGTACACTGCTACTGTCTGCTCCTTGTTTATTGCAGAGTGAACTCTCACATTTACATCTGCATGTACACACATGCACTCACTAGTTTCCCAGGTTTGCAGAAATTGTGACACTGACACTGTCCGATGGATCACAGCGTAGTGGACAGGTCCTAGAAGTTAATGGCTCCAAAGCTGTAGTTCAGGTACAATGTACGCTTTTATTTGTCTGTTTTCCACCCATTTCCGTCATCCATCTGTACGTAACTGACTTATGAGTTTTTCATGTACCTGTTCTTACAGGTGTTTGAGGGTACGTCAGGTATTGATGCAAAACACACCACATGTGAATTCACCGGAGACATTCTCAGGATCCCAGTGTCGGAGGACATGTTGGGTCAGCCACTAGTTACCTGGTACCATGTACTACATGTGGTCCCTTCAATAAGGAAGATGACTACTCCGTGCCATAAAGGAGCATTGTATATACCTCCTACTTCTCTTAGCCTGTACCAATTGAACAATGGGTTCAGGGGTACAATATGGGACACATATACATGTATCTATCCATGAGAACACACATCGGACATACTGTGTAGGGCGAGTGTTCAATGGCTCAGGAAAACCTAAGGACAAGGGGCCCAAAATTCTGGCTGAAGATTTTTTGGACATTCAAGGTGAGCAAATGCACTCTGACAATTTGCGTTCCCAATCGTGCTTTATGGCATCAACCTACACACAATTGCTGTAACTAGCCTCATACCCGCCCCCACAATCACCTGGGTTCAAGCTAATCCATAACCTTATGATCTCCTTTTGTCCCCTTCGTTAGGTCAGCCCATCAACCCATGGTCCCGTATCTATCCGGAGGAGATGATTCAAACCGGTATCTCTGCCATTGATGCAATGAACAGTATTGCCAGAGGCCAGAAGATCCCCATCTTCTCTGCCGCTGGTCTGCCACACAATGATGTAAGCTAGAACTTCTAGATTATCAGGCTGTGGTCTGTACCACATATATAGTAAAAGGATTTCACTCCCTTCACTAGATTGCAGCTCAGATATGTAGGCAGGGTGGTTTGGTGAAGCTGGAGGTGAACCCAGAAGGCAAGACTGTAGTGGATGATCACGAAGACAACTTTGCCATCGTCTTTGCAGCTATGGGTGTAAGGAGGGGGTTACTACTTGAGTTACACTACTCTGACTGAACTTTCAACTAGGGGGTGTGGCTGGGGTGTGGTATACACACATAGTTAAAAGGCTTTGGTTGCAAAACCATCTGTACTTGTACACATGTACTGTGTACTTAAACCCTTAATTTGCTGTGTTGCATCTCTCTCATCCCCACACAGGTGAACATGGAGACTGCTCGATTCTTCAAGCAGGACTTCGAGGAGAATGGCAGTATGGAGAATGTGTGTCTATTCTTGAACCTCGCCAATGACCCCACGTAAGTGTCTCTGTAGACAGATTGTGATGATGCCAAGTGAAAGGGCTATAGAAGGAAACACGTTGAGTACTTTTCTTAGAGATTACCACATACTTAAGTGTAAGGTGTATACATAACGATAATGAACTGTGGAGTACACTGAGTACTGATTTAAGGTATATTAAAGGAGTCTTTGTGTTTGCTCTCTCACAGCATTGAACGTATCATTACGCCTCGTCTGGCTTTGACCACAGCCGAGTTTCTGGCATACCAGTGTGAGAAACATGTACTGGTAATCCTCACTGATATGAGCTCCTATGCTGAGGCTTTGAGAGAGGTGAGGGGAGGAGGGGGGAGGGGGAGAGGGAGAGGGGGAAAGAAAGATAGAGAGGAAGATAGAGGGACAGGGGAGAAGGAGAGGGAAAGGGAGAGAGGAGAAGGAAGAGGGAAAGGGAAAAAGTGTGTGAGTGATAGTGTTTGATGGTTACTAGTGTCATGTGACACTGGATGTCACATGACATTGTCTGGCAGCTGTAGAGGCCTTGGTGTGCTTCAGAGCATATGATTTCATAATGTATGTGAGTATAAAGGTTGAACTCCACTATGAGGTCACATCATCCACCACACAAGGTGTCTGCTGCTCGAGAGGAGGTGCCTGGTAGGCGTGGCTTCCCAGGTTACATGTACACCGATTTAGCCACCGTCTACGAGCGAGCTGGTCGTGTGTCTGGACGTAACGGCTCCATCACTCAAATCCCCATTCTCTCTATGCCCAACGATGGTATGTACTTAATTTAAAAATTGTGTATTATTACACATTAGATGTGTACATTGTATATACTCTACAACTTTTAGTGTACATCCACTCATTATGTATCCTATTGACGAGGATGCTATATACAATGCACTATGTTTCTAAGAGTGAGGGCCTATAGTGTAGACTACATGGTTTCAACGCCTTGGCACTGGTGGCATGTTGTGGCTTATCGACATCCTACAGTGTGTTGACAGATACATGTGTATGTACATAATAGTCTGTTTACGTCCCCTGATTCATCCGCTCGGCGGATTTAGAAATCTGTTTGTCACTTCCTCTATCTGACATATGGCAGTGATTGTTTTCTCTCTGTAGATATCACTCATCCCATCCCTGATCTGACGGGCTACATCACAGAGGGACAGATCTACGTTGATAGACAGCTACACAACAGACAGGTATACGGTGGAACCCCTCTAATCAGGACACCTCAATTAACAGGAGTGTTTATGTACTTTTTAACCCCTGAATTCTGACTGATGTCTGAGGACTCTAGCCTGTTTTTATTGCTGCTGAGTGCCGAAAACTACACATAGTCTCAGATTTACAGATTTGTGATCACTACTTTTTCAGGTTTCTACCACTGTAAACAAGCAACACTATGTACCAGAACCTTTAGGGGCGTGTTTGATTGTAGTGGCTAGTCACTACTAATACTCTAGCAAGCTCAAAACAAAGTGACTCTTTCCCAGACTCCGGATCTCTCTTAGTGTTTGATAGCAAGCAACATGTAATGTTGTGTGGAGCATTAAGCTTCACTCCAGCCAGGTGTCACTATAGAGCAGCATCTACTGGCGGTTGTTTTCATACTTGTCTGGCTCACTGGTGCACTGTTTTGTCACCTTCTTTCAAATATATCTTCACTTGTGGACTAATACTGCTGATCTCAAGCCAAAAAATTAACTTATACAGCAACTTGTGGTTTCCATGTTTATCACTTACGTACACGTACATGTACATGCACACTTATGGAATTGTTTGACAAGTTTTTCCTTCTTTTCTGAGGTGTGTGTGTGTGTGTGTGTGTGTGTGTGTGTGTGTGTGTGTGTGTGTGTGTGTGTGTGTTGCAACACCCCCCGGATATAGTATGCTAGCAAGCACTTTCTAATCCGTATAGATTTATCCTCCTATCAATGTGCTCCCGTCGCTGTCTCGACTGATGAAGTCTGCTATCGGAGAGGGCATGACTCGCAGAGACCATGCCGACGTGTCCAACCAGTTGGTGAGTACAACCAACTGTCCATTTACCCACTCACATCTCCGCCGCACATGTATGTCAGTCATGATAGTACTATTCTGCTTGCCAAATGCTAGCTGCCATGTATAGCTGCACCACTCCACGTCCCTGTTCCGATAAGGCCACAGATCCATACTCAGCTAATATTGTACCAGCCACCTCTCACTCCCTAGTAGGTAGCACAAATTGCCATTTAAGTATTCTCCAGCAAGACGAAAAATTGTGTATAACCGAAAGTTTTATCCACACACCCTCTTCAACTCTTCTTTCGTAGTATGCCAACTATGCCATTGGTAAAGACGTCCAAGCCATGAAGGCAGTGGTGGGAGAGGAGGCTCTGACTCCTGATGATCTGCTGTATCTCGAGTTCCTGCAGAAATTTGAAAAAAAATTCATTTGTCAAGGTACAGCAATTTTGTGTCGTCGTGCATTTTTTGAGACTCCATGTCGTTCTCTTATATGTACGATGAAAAGAATAGGACATGTTTTCTCCAATTTAGACATAACACACACACACACACACACACACACACACACACACACACACACACACACACACACACACACACACACACACACACCAAAACCCATTCTCAACCTTACCATTCCTCTTTCTCTTTCCTACCCCACAAATCCTCACCGTCCACACTAAACAGGTGTGTATGATAACCGCACGGTATTCGAATCTCTGGACATTGGTTGGAATCTAGTGCGTATTTTCCCCAAAGAGATGCTCAAGAGAATTCCGCAGAAGATTCTGGACGAATACTATGCCCGCGACCAGAGGAAATAGGACTCATAATATATTTGGCTACTAGTGTTTATTGTTATTCTTATAGAGATAAATTTCTGGGAGTATCCAAGGAGTGTACAGTGATATGTCTGTTGTAGTTGCTTTTGCTGGGTGTCTATACAAACTGGAGATTGTAGGGAGTACAAGTGTGTACATTGCTTTGTGCAAAAGTTTCTTTACAATATTTGTTCACTACAATCGAAGAATGTGTACTTGTAGGGAAAATTAATGAACATGACCTTTAAACCCCAGATAGTGTTGCAATAGTTGGAAGGTAAGTTAAAACCTTGAGTATGATATGCATGCACGATGTAGGAGATTAGATACAGTTCATATTTTGTTGCATAGATTTGGAGGTTAGAACGACTGAATTGAAGAGAATCATCCGTAGTCCATATGTAAAAATGGCTTGCTGGACATCCCAGGGAGCAGTGATATTTCTGATAATACAAGGCAACCTTTCCCTATACAGTCAGGGATCTGTTTCATGGAGTGGACAACTAAAGCCTGTGTTGGAATTGCTTTACAGAGAGTACTGCATAGTACCAACATCGACAGGAGGAAAACCCTTTAATGATTGGTCGTTCTCCAATAAAAGCCCACTCCTCCAATTTCCCACAGATGTAGAAGAGAAGAACTATGTCCGTAAAGTGTACAATGTTTCTTTTTCTCATGTGATGCCTACTCCCTTTAACTCTCCTCCTGTTCTTGCTGCTCTATCTAGCAGTGCCCTGCACAACATTCTTGACCTAGATCCATGCGACTGTGCTCGCAGCTCAGGCTTCCTGACCACAGTCTCAGGCGGATCTCCCCCTCCCCGTAATTCACTCAACTTGGCTCATCGCTATGGAGGGCACCAGTTTGGCTACTGGGCCGACCAGCTGGGAGACGGGAGAGCTGTACTAGTAGGAAGCTACATCAATGGGAGAGGTGACTACTGGGAGGCTCAGCTGAAGGGGTCGGGGAAGACACCATACAGTAGAAAAGGAGATGGCAGAGCAGTACTTAGGTCCTCTGTACGGGAATTTCTAGCCAGTGAAGCTATGCACAGTCTTGGCATTCCCACCAGTCGAGCTGCCAGTTTAGTTGTTTCAAATGAGAGAGTTTGGAGGGATCAGTTCTATGATGGTAATCCCAGACAGGAGTTGACTGCCATTGTTTTGAGACTTGCCCCTTCGTGGTTCAGAATAGGCTCACTTGAGATCCTACACTACAATCAGGAGTATGAACTCTTGCAACAGACAGTAGATTTTGTAATTGATCACTACTTTCCAAACTTGGTTTCATTCAACACGAATCGATATGTAGCATTTTTTTCTGCAGTTGTGAATCAAACTGCAGAGATGATAGCTCACTGGCAGAGTGTAGGTTTTACCCATGGAGTATGCAACACTGACAATTTCAGTCTCCTTTCATTGACAATAGACTATGGACCTTTTGGGTTCATGGAGCAATATGACCCTAACTTTGTACCCAACACCTCAGATGATGAAGGAATGTACAGATACCAGTACCAGCCTGTGGTGGGGCACTATAATCTCAGAAAGCTTTTAGACACCCTGAAGCCACTTTTGAAAGATGAAAATGCCCGGTCTGAGATGGAGAAGTCCCTGCTGCTGTATCCTGCAGCATTCAATGATGCCTTTCTTCACATAATGGCCAACAAACTGGGTTTAGGGGGCTCTGATGATATTGAAGTGGAGGTATTGGTCACGGGTCTTCTGCAGATAATGGCAGACCAAAAGGCAGACTTCACAATGACATTCAGAGAGTTGTCTGAGATTACCATGGCTGAGCTGGTGACAGACAAACTTCCTGGAGACTACTGGGTGCTGCCAAGGTTACTGGCGCATGATGCATGGATAGACTGGCTACTGCATTATCACTCCATCAGTTTGGCTGCTAGAACAATGGAGTTCATTGCCAGTTATACTGAAGGGCTAAGGCAGGAGAGACTGCAGAAGCAGAATCCACGGTATGTGCTCCGAAACTGGATGGCCGAGGAGGCAATTAGGCGAGCGGAAGTGTTTGGTGACTTTTCACACATACACAAACTACACCGTGTGCTCCAGGACCCATTTAGGAAGCAGCAGGAGGCCGAGGAGTCTGGCTATGCAGGCCCCCCACCTTCCTGGGCTCAAGAACTGAGGGTTAGCTGTTCTTCCTAAACAGAAACCTCTACACAATTATTGGGAACCTTAGGAGAATCTGCACCAGGTTTTCCACTATATACACACTGTACCACCAGTGGTGCAGTTATGGACAAAAATGGAATTGGCTATAGTTTACTTAAAAAGCTCCCCAGTCAGGTAGTATAGATCACTGTCTCGGGCACTTCCTGCAATTGTACTCACCAGAAGAAACTTAGTTGTAACAGCAATGACATGCATGTGTGTGTGATGTATTTGTTATTATAAGAGCCCGAAAACAATATCAAACACACAGCATTAGGGCTATACCATCCTGTAAGGTGTGCATCCAGACAGTATAGTTTATTTCACGCATTTGCTGGATCCCAACATGGAGTGGGATGGGCACTACATTAATTAGCACACAGATCAAACTAGGGCAGCTGTGTCGTAAGTGGAAACACTCAACATTTACAGAAACCAACCAACCCTTGAAAAACGTCACCAACACAACCCACCTCTCCTCGACATCTTAGGGCCCTTTGGGCAGTAATATTGCCAATACAAACACCAATTGATGATAATTTATTGGCTAGGGAAAACACTACACCTCTGAGTGGGAGGGTAGCAAAACAAAACAAAGTGACATTAGGTGGGTGGAGAGTCATACCAGTACAAATGAAATACCAACTGCACTCCAGTAGTGTTAGTAAATTGACACCGAAACAGTTGAGTGGAAGTCAGACGTGTTTACATCACCCTATAGTAGCTTAGGTGGCATCTCATACCGGATATGTCCTATTAACTCATTATCAACATCCGCTCGGAGTATTCGCGAGTCCTATGGCGCCCACGCAATCCGTTCTGGGCCCACGCAAACCGCCTTATTTTTAGCTCTGCTTGTACCTTTATCGCGCAGTTTATAATCCGATTGTCGCTGCGGGTGAAAGAGAAAACTCTACGCTTTTTCTTGACCTCTCATCGCCCACTCGCGTGCCTATAAGACTGAGCTCGCAGTCCAAGTTCAACAGTAGTCGCTAACGCAAGTGTTTCTTGAGGATAAGTTCGCTCCGAAGCTGGCTAGTTCTGTACGCGATCCAAAGTCTCCGATGGCAGTTGAAGTTTGCACGCAAAGGCCATTCGTCACTGGATCTGGTAGTAGCTACTACGCCGCACCAGGAACATTCGGCAACACCCTAATGACGAACAACGGGTATGTTCACAAGTACGAGCCTCTTGGAACTCCTACAGGCTCGTTGAGCCCGCCATGCGTCTCCAGCAGCCAAATGACTTTGCACAGCCCTCCATCAATGGAGCCCAAGATCTCGCAGATCCACAGTTTTTACACGCCGCCGCTTAGTCTGCCGGGACTTTCCTATGCGGACCCCGAGCCGGCTTATTCAGCCTCGGCTTATTCGCAGCGTGAAATCCTCTCGCCGCCGTACGGTAACAAGATGGAAGCTCCTATGAATTGCGTCATGGCTCACCGCTCCACTCCTTTAAGCCATGCAGACATTCACTCCGAAGTGAACGTGCAGACTCCAGGCCATAGCCCCAACATAGCTCCC
>OZ019950.1:2019348-2034348 GCA_963970385.1 Theonella swinhoei
GCAGAATACGATGCCATATTGCCTGAACTCACTTCTCCTCCCTGCTGGTTCTACCTCCAATTGCTGGAACGGATGTTCAACTGGGAGAGCCTTTTACAGTTCACATGAGTTTTCTCTGGTCCTTCAATCCATTCCATAATCACTTTTCGTAGACTGCTTCTATCCATTATATGACTGACCCATTATATGAAATCATGATTGAGTTGTTTCTAATCAAGAGAGTTAAATATTCCCTCAAATTGCATGCACGGCCTAATTTTATGGTATGTAACGATGTTATAACAAACTGTACACATGGGACAAGAGAGACTATGTTGCTAGAGCTTGGTCTGGTTCAGTATCACAGTCAGTGGTGGGGAGCTGGGGCAATAGCTCTCCTAATAAGAAGTGACGACAAAATGCCTGCAAGGAAGACAATCGTACACTTACTGCTGAAACATACACACTCAGTCTTAACACAATAATAATGGTTTAGTTGTGTGTATATCTCATACGGTAGTACATGTACCTCAAGTAATCCCTTGTCTTGAGTGGACTTGCCACTGGTAGCAAATGATGACTGAGGGTGACACAATAGATACAGTTGGACTAGAGCCTCACCATCGGACCACCTGGATATAGTAACCACGAGTACTAACTGAGAAGGTAAGACTGCTACTGCCCAACTTACAGTGTCCTCTGCACCACGTCCTTCACTATCCCCACCAGCTTCTCCTGCTGGACCAGGTACCATACCAGACCTCCAAAGTGTCGTGTAGAACGTAAACTGTGGTAAGTACCTTCCTTCTCAATCCTCTCATACACGGCATGATGTACCTGCAGAATTGAGCACAACAACTAAAGCTAGAACCCGTGTTGTAAAAAAATGCTGCCTACTCACTCTGATGTAGTCTGCAGAGTCTGGGTCACACTGGAGGCAGACCCTGTCTAGTATGTCCTTGTACCGTCCTGCATCCAGCACAGGAATCAGACCTTCATCAGTGAGCATATGGGGGAGCCACATCTTTCGTCCGAGGGAAGGGAAATAGACTTGCATCATACGATCCCTCTCTTCCCACGTAGCATCCCTCAGAACACCATTGGACTCCCGGACCACCACACAACGTTCCTTAAAGAGAAGGGGGAGAGGGGGGGGGGGGATAGATGGACTGAGAAGAGGTGGATGAAGAAACAGGTAGCTAGCGCAGCAGGGGTTTTGACCCTGACAGTAGTACCAACACATTTCTCACTCTGTTTTCCCTGTTCATTGAGATGTCGGTGAAAACCATACGATGGTCCAGAAAACCCTCTAGTTTTTGGTCATATTTAAGTGTTTCTCCCCTCCACGCTCTCTCTGCCACTACTGGAGTCATCTGTAGCAGTTTCTCTGCTTCAGACATTGCTTTTGCATGTGCCTGCAGAGCACCGCATTTACACACACTAAGATTGACACACACAAAGTGAAGCAATCACTAACCTCCTTAAGTTGATCCTTGGTCATTAGCTGGTAGTGAGGTGGAGTTAGGGGCTCCTTTCGTGGAGCAAATATCACATCTAAATCTGTCCCACTGACCCTACTCAGTAGCTCACGTACCCTCTCATCATCCACACTCACTGCAACCTGCATACATTCAGAATGAATGTGTCAATGTGAATGTAAGCTATGAAGCATTATTATGCCATGAAATATACTTGCCGTAAAGTAGGCCTATCAATGTATAGGCCTCTCTACATGAGTGTCACCAAGAGTATACTCCAGGTGACACTATTAGCTACTAGCCTAGCAGAACTTATGTGTACAGTAATGATCCCATTTCACCTGCGTACTGCACAGCCCTCTGACACTCCTTACACCTCTCCCTGCCACCCTCACAGCTTTCATCCAACGCTGCAGAGACATAGCTCAGTAACAAACCACACCCACGTGGTATCTATTCCGAACTTTACACTCTGTCCTTTGCACTAGTTGGATGCATGGATGGAGTCCCAGAGCAGTTTCCAAGGTAAGAGCCGTAATGCAGATATAACCAACCATGGTATCGTTATTGCATGCTGTAGGAGAGAATTCTCAGGTGCGAACGCGTGCGACAGGAGCAGGAACAGGGGGTCATGTGATACAGCTACCTCTAGCCAGGGTGAAACTGATCATCAAGACTGATCCAGACACTACTCTGGCAAGCCAAGAGGCTGTGCTCCTTGTTGCTAAGGTGACTAAAACAACCTATGATGCATTAATGTACAGGAACTTGGGTTATCTGACTTGGGGCATGCATCACTTCTCACAGGCCACCGAGCTGTTCATCAGTCACTTAGCCCAACAAGCACACCAGTTTACAGTGCAAGGCAAGAGAAAGACACTACAGAGGAGAGATATTGATGCATGTCTTCCTCTACACGATGAACTTGCCTTCCTTGAGGGTGCTCTGGACACTTAGCCTCCTCACTCAGTAGTCATCTCAGTGCATCTCTCTCTCTCTCTCTCTCTCAATTTCCTGACTCTATCATCCTTCCCTAACAATGAGCTTTATGATGTTCTAAACATTATTAACTATAGATTTTCATCGAAAGACTAGTACAAAAGTATGCATAATTCCTGTGCTACTGTGTTTTGTCCTGGTGTGAGTGGGGAGGGTGCGCTGGTGAGCAGTACAGTAGTCCCACCAGCAGCGTGATGTGGCAGGCATGTAGGAGGAGGGAGGAGTAGACAGTTGAGGGATACACGTTCCAACAATACTCTAATGCCACCAATACTGACACTCTACATAAGACAGTGTGCTTGCATAAAGCAATGGACATGTACAATCCAGTGCAATATGTTGTGGCCCTAAATTTGGGATGCAGTGCACAGTCCTACCTGACTGGAACAGGAAGACTTGTGGTCCAGAGAAGGAATGGAAGACTGTAGAAGTACCAGACATAGAACTGGTAGTGTAGCGAGCGGGCAAATGCCACGCCCACCAGGTTGGATGAGAATAGCATCAACAAAATATCTAGAGAACATAACAGAACAATGGCCTCTTAAGTTCTTCCTCCTTTTAATATTGGCCTCAAGCACAGGAAGGAGAACTTGGGGATGAGGCTACTAGAATATTTTACACCAACAGAACATCCCACAGTTGAGAAGCATAGACAATTCATTAGCAGATATTCATACCTTCAATTTTGAGTGAAATATGTTTCTTTGGTTTCCACTGCAGCAAGGTCTTTAAACCATAACTTCTGCAGAATAACACACACAACAGTAGATGCATTGCTTGTGTATCATGTAACTTACTTTGTCCATTTTGAGACTGTGAACACAGTTAGCGTGATGATGTGTGCCACTAGAAGTGCCACGTGCAGGCCACGATGTAGGAACAGCCACTCTGGGAGACAGCGCCAGTTGACAGTCCACTGATAGAGGAATTGACGCCCAAAGTCAAATGCTCCTTTCATATAACTGACTGGCGAGTGAAGGAGGAAGGGAGCACCCAACAGGAGCTGTGGATACATTATATATGGCTGTTATGGAGCTATTACAGTTAGTACAGCTGCTGTATTTCTACCTGTATAGCAGCACAGAGGCCAAGGAAAGGTAGCGTCCCAGCCCAGCCACGACTGAGAAGCAGCATTACTAACAGTCCAGGAGCATACAGCAACACATTCATTTTCACAGACACTGCCAAACTAAGAACAGCCACGATCATGAACAACAAGCATATATACTGTCATGCAGTGAACAAGTTTATATACTGTCATATCAGTGCAACAAGTGACAGTGCATACAGTGCTCTTTAACTTTGACAAAACTGAGACACATTAGAGAGATAATAGCTGCTTAAGTGTAGCCGATAACTCGATAAAATAAACTGCACTATCTTGGTTATGTACATTGCACTGACGAGGATCACAGTTCAGTGATTGAAATATTGAATATTGGCAGTTTATTTTATCAGCTAATGCTCGTCAATAAAGCAGCTATCCTAGCCAACTAAGAGTTTTACAGATTAGAGAGGTGTTATGACTTCACAAAAGAGTGAGATGGAGGGGTCCACAAGTAGACTTACCTGAATAGGGCAGCTGTGGGGAGCCACAGTCTGTGTACAAGACTGAGTAGAGAGCAGTGTAGGAGGAGCATGGCTACTGGGTCGTTGAACATCCGCAACACAAATATTGAGTGCACACGATATGCAGTGCACGTCAGGAATACCAGCAGGTACGGAGGCAGAGAAAGAGACTGAGTAAAAATCAAGAAGCATAAGTTGAGTCAGAAGGCTTACTGCCTTCAGGAAGATCACAGACTGAAAATTCCTAACCCTAACCAACCTGTCCATAGTTCTACTACCACTCACTCTGGCCACACTGCTGTAGACTGCCATCACTAGTGCCAGGTTGAAGAGGTAGAGTCCCGCAAACACAATCTGGGCCAGAGCGATGTTCTCTCCGTAGCCAGTAACGTAGTACAACACTGAGTAGATGTACACAAACCCAGCTGGGTATCTGCATGTGAGAGTGTGTAATAAACAATCCAGCTGGATATCTGTGTGAATAATGACAGTACTAGGCTTAGTGCAATGGAATAATTTTTCAGATGCAGTATAACTCACACCAGAGGTCCAGTGTCCCCCTTTAGCTGGCTATAATCCAATGTACCATTCAGAGCACCCTCCACCTCCTGCATGTAGGCCACCCAATCAATTTCTGTGTCTGTATAGCACGGAAAAATGCAGTTACACTCCTCCAATGAGGCGCCTACAACTGTATTCTGAGCTCACAGGGTACTTTCCAAATGATTCCAGCTGTAGCAGCTGCGTCTATTAGTATCAGCAGGCTTGCCATCACGTTGAAATATCTGCTGTCTAGCAGCAGAGCTTGTGGTCTGAGCGCTAACCGAGAAAACTCGGCTTTCCATCTCTCCATCCTGCACGTTGGAGCGCTTATTGTGTTGCTTAATTAGCGGATGAGCGGTAAACTAGCGAAATGTGCGCATGAGCAGTAATAATCATGCGTACCGTAAAAACTGTTCCTATAAAACGAAGGAACATTTTTCAGAAAGCATATGACCACTCTTTGACCTTTGACTTTGCAGAGAAATGGCTAGTCCGCAGGTAGCCGCGTCCAGGGAGCATGCTCTGGCTGTCACGAGGGACTATATCTCACAACCAAGGCTCAGTAAGTACTGCAGAGAGAGCTCTCTTTAATAGTTATAGACCTCTGTGTGTGACTACTGTGGCCCTACTTCCTGTCTATCTCTTCTACCATACTGCCCAGCTTACAAGACAGTGTCTGGTGTGAATGGACCACTAGTTATCCTCGATCAAGTGAAGGTGAGCGTGTAAGGAAATGAAGTAATGTCCAGTTTGGAATGGGATAAGTCCACCACTAGTTTGTCATTTGCTGGGGTTGGTATGACATCATTCAATATAAGCACGTTACTGGCTCTCTGTAGCTGTTATGGATTGCCGATAACGCTGTTATGGGGTTTCCAGAACAACAAGGTAAGATGGCATGTAAGAGGCAGCTGGTCCGTTGCATCATGTGAGATCCAACTTTGCCGTCTTATGGGTCAGCAACCGCAATGAAGTACGCATTATGTAATGTGAATGACAATGCCAATCCCAGAAGAAAGAGCTCTTTCAGCTGCTAAAAATGTATGGTGTTTTGTGATGTGTGCCATGTGACGTTCTAATGTTTGAAATGAGATAGGGACTGTTGTAGTCACTTGGAGTCATTGAAATTGAGTGTGGAATATAGTCTCATGTATAAATGTATAAATGTACGTATGTTTGTGTGTGTGGACAACGACGCTGAGAAAGAACTGTCTTGTAGCCTACACGGTGTCCCTATTGCTACAATAGGCATTGAAGGAGCAGTTATTGCATTCTGCCATTGTTAGAGGAATCGTCCAAGTCTGTGTTCAATAGCTATCACTGTTTGCACTGTACTGTGAAGAGTTGGTCTTTTCACATTGCTCCTTCACTCTCTCCTGACTCTACACTCAACAGAATTTATCTAAGTACCGTACACTGCTACTGTCTGCTCCTTGTTTATTGCAGAGTGAACTCTCACATTTACATCTGCATGTACACACATGCACTCACTAGTTTCCCAGGTTTGCAGAAATTGTGACACTGACACTGTCCGATGGATCACAGCGTAGTGGACAGGTCCTAGAAGTTAATGGCTCCAAAGCTGTAGTTCAGGTACAATGTACGCTTTTATTTGTCTGTTTTCCACCCATTTCCGTCATCCATCTGTACGTAACTGACTTATGAGTTTTTCATGTACCTGTTCTTACAGGTGTTTGAGGGTACGTCAGGTATTGATGCAAAACACACCACATGTGAATTCACCGGAGACATTCTCAGGATCCCAGTGTCGGAGGACATGTTGGGTCAGCCACTAGTTACCTGGTACCATGTACTACATGTGGTCCCTTCAATAAGGAAGATGACTACTCCGTGCCATAAAGGAGCATTGTATATACCTCCTACTTCTCTTAGCCTGTACCAATTGAACAATGGGTTCAGGGGTACAATATGGGACACATATACATGTATCTATCCATGAGAACACACATCGGACATACTGTGTAGGGCGAGTGTTCAATGGCTCAGGAAAACCTAAGGACAAGGGGCCCAAAATTCTGGCTGAAGATTTTTTGGACATTCAAGGTGAGCAAATGCACTCTGACAATTTGCGTTCCCAATCGTGCTTTATGGCATCAACCTACACACAATTGCTGTAACTAGCCTCATACCCGCCCCCACAATCACCTGGGTTCAAGCTAATCCATAACCTTATGATCTCCTTTTGTCCCCTTCGTTAGGTCAGCCCATCAACCCATGGTCCCGTATCTATCCGGAGGAGATGATTCAAACCGGTATCTCTGCCATTGATGCAATGAACAGTATTGCCAGAGGCCAGAAGATCCCCATCTTCTCTGCCGCTGGTCTGCCACACAATGATGTAAGCTAGAACTTCTAGATTATCAGGCTGTGGTCTGTACCACATATATAGTAAAAGGATTTCACTCCCTTCACTAGATTGCAGCTCAGATATGTAGGCAGGGTGGTTTGGTGAAGCTGGAGGTGAACCCAGAAGGCAAGACTGTAGTGGATGATCACGAAGACAACTTTGCCATCGTCTTTGCAGCTATGGGTGTAAGGAGGGGGTTACTACTTGAGTTACACTACTCTGACTGAACTTTCAACTAGGGGGTGTGGCTGGGGTGTGGTATACACACATAGTTAAAAGGCTTTGGTTGCAAAACCATCTGTACTTGTACACATGTACTGTGTACTTAAACCCTTAATTTGCTGTGTTGCATCTCTCTCATCCCCACACAGGTGAACATGGAGACTGCTCGATTCTTCAAGCAGGACTTCGAGGAGAATGGCAGTATGGAGAATGTGTGTCTATTCTTGAACCTCGCCAATGACCCCACGTAAGTGTCTCTGTAGACAGATTGTGATGATGCCAAGTGAAAGGGCTATAGAAGGAAACACGTTGAGTACTTTTCTTAGAGATTACCACATACTTAAGTGTAAGGTGTATACATAACGATAATGAACTGTGGAGTACACTGAGTACTGATTTAAGGTATATTAAAGGAGTCTTTGTGTTTGCTCTCTCACAGCATTGAACGTATCATTACGCCTCGTCTGGCTTTGACCACAGCCGAGTTTCTGGCATACCAGTGTGAGAAACATGTACTGGTAATCCTCACTGATATGAGCTCCTATGCTGAGGCTTTGAGAGAGGTGAGGGGAGGAGGGGGGAGGGGGAGAGGGAGAGGGGGAAAGAAAGATAGAGAGGAAGATAGAGGGACAGGGGAGAAGGAGAGGGAAAGGGAGAGAGGAGAAGGAAGAGGGAAAGGGAAAAAGTGTGTGAGTGATAGTGTTTGATGGTTACTAGTGTCATGTGACACTGGATGTCACATGACATTGTCTGGCAGCTGTAGAGGCCTTGGTGTGCTTCAGAGCATATGATTTCATAATGTATGTGAGTATAAAGGTTGAACTCCACTATGAGGTCACATCATCCACCACACAAGGTGTCTGCTGCTCGAGAGGAGGTGCCTGGTAGGCGTGGCTTCCCAGGTTACATGTACACCGATTTAGCCACCGTCTACGAGCGAGCTGGTCGTGTGTCTGGACGTAACGGCTCCATCACTCAAATCCCCATTCTCTCTATGCCCAACGATGGTATGTACTTAATTTAAAAATTGTGTATTATTACACATTAGATGTGTACATTGTATATACTCTACAACTTTTAGTGTACATCCACTCATTATGTATCCTATTGACGAGGATGCTATATACAATGCACTATGTTTCTAAGAGTGAGGGCCTATAGTGTAGACTACATGGTTTCAACGCCTTGGCACTGGTGGCATGTTGTGGCTTATCGACATCCTACAGTGTGTTGACAGATACATGTGTATGTACATAATAGTCTGTTTACGTCCCCTGATTCATCCGCTCGGCGGATTTAGAAATCTGTTTGTCACTTCCTCTATCTGACATATGGCAGTGATTGTTTTCTCTCTGTAGATATCACTCATCCCATCCCTGATCTGACGGGCTACATCACAGAGGGACAGATCTACGTTGATAGACAGCTACACAACAGACAGGTATACGGTGGAACCCCTCTAATCAGGACACCTCAATTAACAGGAGTGTTTATGTACTTTTTAACCCCTGAATTCTGACTGATGTCTGAGGACTCTAGCCTGTTTTTATTGCTGCTGAGTGCCGAAAACTACACATAGTCTCAGATTTACAGATTTGTGATCACTACTTTTTCAGGTTTCTACCACTGTAAACAAGCAACACTATGTACCAGAACCTTTAGGGGCGTGTTTGATTGTAGTGGCTAGTCACTACTAATACTCTAGCAAGCTCAAAACAAAGTGACTCTTTCCCAGACTCCGGATCTCTCTTAGTGTTTGATAGCAAGCAACATGTAATGTTGTGTGGAGCATTAAGCTTCACTCCAGCCAGGTGTCACTATAGAGCAGCATCTACTGGCGGTTGTTTTCATACTTGTCTGGCTCACTGGTGCACTGTTTTGTCACCTTCTTTCAAATATATCTTCACTTGTGGACTAATACTGCTGATCTCAAGCCAAAAAATTAACTTATACAGCAACTTGTGGTTTCCATGTTTATCACTTACGTACACGTACATGTACATGCACACTTATGGAATTGTTTGACAAGTTTTTCCTTCTTTTCTGAGGTGTGTGTGTGTGTGTGTGTGTGTGTGTGTGTGTGTGTGTGTGTGTGTGTGTGTGTGTGTTGCAACACCCCCCGGATATAGTATGCTAGCAAGCACTTTCTAATCCGTATAGATTTATCCTCCTATCAATGTGCTCCCGTCGCTGTCTCGACTGATGAAGTCTGCTATCGGAGAGGGCATGACTCGCAGAGACCATGCCGACGTGTCCAACCAGTTGGTGAGTACAACCAACTGTCCATTTACCCACTCACATCTCCGCCGCACATGTATGTCAGTCATGATAGTACTATTCTGCTTGCCAAATGCTAGCTGCCATGTATAGCTGCACCACTCCACGTCCCTGTTCCGATAAGGCCACAGATCCATACTCAGCTAATATTGTACCAGCCACCTCTCACTCCCTAGTAGGTAGCACAAATTGCCATTTAAGTATTCTCCAGCAAGACGAAAAATTGTGTATAACCGAAAGTTTTATCCACACACCCTCTTCAACTCTTCTTTCGTAGTATGCCAACTATGCCATTGGTAAAGACGTCCAAGCCATGAAGGCAGTGGTGGGAGAGGAGGCTCTGACTCCTGATGATCTGCTGTATCTCGAGTTCCTGCAGAAATTTGAAAAAAAATTCATTTGTCAAGGTACAGCAATTTTGTGTCGTCGTGCATTTTTTGAGACTCCATGTCGTTCTCTTATATGTACGATGAAAAGAATAGGACATGTTTTCTCCAATTTAGACATAACACACACACACACACACACACACACACACACACACACACACACACACACACACACACACACACACACACACACCCCAAAACCCATTCTCAACCTTACCATTCCTCTTTCTCTTTCCTACCCCACAAATCCTCACCGTCCACACTAAACAGGTGTGTATGATAACCGCACGGTATTCGAATCTCTGGACATTGGTTGGAATCTAGTGCGTATTTTCCCCAAAGAGATGCTCAAGAGAATTCCGCAGAAGATTCTGGACGAATACTATGCCCGCGACCAGAGGAAATAGGACTCATAATATATTTGGCTACTAGTGTTTATTGTTATTCTTATAGAGATAAATTTCTGGGAGTATCCAAGGAGTGTACAGTGATATGTCTGTTGTAGTTGCTTTTGCTGGGTGTCTATACAAACTGGAGATTGTAGGGAGTACAAGTGTGTACATTGCTTTGTGCAAAAGTTTCTTTACAATATTTGTTCACTACAATCGAAGAATGTGTACTTGTAGGGAAAATTAATGAACATGACCTTTAAACCCCAGATAGTGTTGCAATAGTTGGAAGGTAAGTTAAAACCTTGAGTATGATATGCATGCACGATGTAGGAGATTAGATACAGTTCATATTTTGTTGCATAGATTTGGAGGTTAGAACGACTGAATTGAAGAGAATCATCCGTAGTCCATATGTAAAAATGGCTTGCTGGACATCCCAGGGAGCAGTGATATTTCTGATAATACAAGGCAACCTTTCCCTATACAGTCAGGGATCTGTTTCATGGAGTGGACAACTAAAGCCTGTGTTGGAATTGCTTTACAGAGAGTACTGCATAGTACCAACATCGACAGGAGGAAAACCCTTTAATGATTGGTCGTTCTCCAATAAAAGCCCACTCCTCCAATTTCCCACAGATGTAGAAGAGAAGAACTATGTCCGTAAAGTGTACAATGTTTCTTTTTCTCATGTGATGCCTACTCCCTTTAACTCTCCTCCTGTTCTTGCTGCTCTATCTAGCAGTGCCCTGCACAACATTCTTGACCTAGATCCATGCGACTGTGCTCGCAGCTCAGGCTTCCTGACCACAGTCTCAGGCGGATCTCCCCCTCCCCGTAATTCACTCAACTTGGCTCATCGCTATGGAGGGCACCAGTTTGGCTACTGGGCCGACCAGCTGGGAGACGGGAGAGCTGTACTAGTAGGAAGCTACATCAATGGGAGAGGTGACTACTGGGAGGCTCAGCTGAAGGGGTCGGGGAAGACACCATACAGTAGAAAAGGAGATGGCAGAGCAGTACTTAGGTCCTCTGTACGGGAATTTCTAGCCAGTGAAGCTATGCACAGTCTTGGCATTCCCACCAGTCGAGCTGCCAGTTTAGTTGTTTCAAATGAGAGAGTTTGGAGGGATCAGTTCTATGATGGTAATCCCAGACAGGAGTTGACTGCCATTGTTTTGAGACTTGCCCCTTCGTGGTTCAGAATAGGCTCACTTGAGATCCTACACTACAATCAGGAGTATGAACTCTTGCAACAGACAGTAGATTTTGTAATTGATCACTACTTTCCAAACTTGGTTTCATTCAACACGAATCGATATGTAGCATTTTTTTCTGCAGTTGTGAATCAAACTGCAGAGATGATAGCTCACTGGCAGAGTGTAGGTTTTACCCATGGAGTATGCAACACTGACAATTTCAGTCTCCTTTCATTGACAATAGACTATGGACCTTTTGGGTTCATGGAGCAATATGACCCTAACTTTGTACCCAACACCTCAGATGATGAAGGAATGTACAGATACCAGTACCAGCCTGTGGTGGGGCACTATAATCTCAGAAAGCTTTTAGACACCCTGAAGCCACTTTTGAAAGATGAAAATGCCCGGTCTGAGATGGAGAAGTCCCTGCTGCTGTATCCTGCAGCATTCAATGATGCCTTTCTTCACATAATGGCCAACAAACTGGGTTTAGGGGGCTCTGATGATATTGAAGTGGAGGTATTGGTCACGGGTCTTCTGCAGATAATGGCAGACCAAAAGGCAGACTTCACAATGACATTCAGAGAGTTGTCTGAGATTACCATGGCTGAGCTGGTGACAGACAAACTTCCTGGAGACTACTGGGTGCTGCCAAGGTTACTGGCGCATGATGCATGGATAGACTGGCTACTGCATTATCACTCCATCAGTTTGGCTGCTAGAACAATGGAGTTCATTGCCAGTTATACTGAAGGGCTAAGGCAGGAGAGACTGCAGAAGCAGAATCCACGGTATGTGCTCCGAAACTGGATGGCCGAGGAGGCAATTAGGCGAGCGGAAGTGTTTGGTGACTTTTCACACATACACAAACTACACCGTGTGCTCCAGGACCCATTTAGGAAGCAGCAGGAGGCCGAGGAGTCTGGCTATGCAGGCCCCCCACCTTCCTGGGCTCAAGAACTGAGGGTTAGCTGTTCTTCCTAAACAGAAACCTCTACACAATTATTGGGAACCTTAGGAGAATCTGCACCAGGTTTTCCACTATATACACACTGTACCACCAGTGGTGCAGTTATGGACAAAAATGGAATTGGCTATAGTTTACTTAAAAAGCTCCCCAGTCAGGTAGTATAGATCACTGTCTCGGGCACTTCCTGCAATTGTACTCACCAGAAGAAACTTAGTTGTAACAGCAATGACATGCATGTGTGTGTGATGTATTTGTTATTATAAGAGCCCGAAAACAATATCAAACACACAGCATTAGGGCTATACCATCCTGTAAGGTGTGCATCCAGACAGTATAGTTTATTTCACGCATTTGCTGGATCCCAACATGGAGTGGGATGGGCACTACATTAATTAGCACACAGATCAAACTAGGGCAGCTGTGTCGTAAGTGGAAACACTCAACATTTACAGAAACCAACCAACCCTTGAAAAACGTCACCAACACAACCCACCTCTCCTCGACATCTTAGGGCCCTTTGGGCAGTAATATTGCCAATACAAACACCAATTGATGATAATTTATTGGCTAGGGAAAACACTACACCTCTGAGTGGGAGGGTAGCAAAACAAAACAAAGTGACATTAGGTGGGTGGAGAGTCATACCAGTACAAATGAAATACCAACTGCACTCCAGTAGTGTTAGTAAATTGACACCGAAACAGTTGAGTGGAAGTCAGACGTGTTTACATCACCCTATAGTAGCTTAGGTGGCATCTCATACCGGATATGTCCTATTAACTCATTATCAACATCCGCTCGGAGTATTCGCGAGTCCTATGGCGCCCACGCAATCCGTTCTGGGCCCACGCAAACCGCCTTATTTTTAGCTCTGCTTGTACCTTTATCGCGCAGTTTATAATCCGATTGTCGCTGCGGGTGAAAGAGAAAACTCTACGCTTTTTCTTGACCTCTCATCGCCCACTCGCGTGCCTATAAGACTGAGCTCGCAGTCCAAGTTCAACAGTAGTCGCTAACGCAAGTGTTTCTTGAGGATAAGTTCGCTCCGAAGCTGGCTAGTTCTGTACGCGATCCAAAGTCTCCGATGGCAGTTGAAGTTTGCACGCAAAGGCCATTCGTCACTGGATCTGGTAGTAGCTACTACGCCGCACCAGGAACATTCGGCAACACCCTAATGACGAACAACGGGTATGTTCACAAGTACGAGCCTCTTGGAACTCCTACAGGCTCGTTGAGCCCGCCATGCGTCTCCAGCAGCCAAATGACTTTGCACAGCCCTCCATCAATGGAGCCCAAGATCTCGCAGATCCACAGTTTTTACACGCCGCCGCTTAGTCTGCCGGGACTTTCCTATGCGGACCCCGAGCCGGCTTATTCAGCCTCGGCTTATTCGCAGCGTGAAATCCTCTCGCCGCCGTACGGTAACAAGATGGAAGCTCCTATGAATTGCGTCATGGCTCACCGCTCCACTCCTTTAAGCCATGCAGACATTCACTCCGAAGTGAACGTGCAGACTCCAGGCCATAGCCCCAACATAGCTCCCGGTCTACCTACAGACGCTCAGTGGTATACGACTCCCACTACCCGGTTATCTCCGCATACGCCCGTTTCCGCCCCCACTCTTCCAAGTTGCCTCCCTCAACCCCATCAATGGCCGGCGAGCATGGACTCTGGTGTGAAAGCCCAAAGTCCGCCTCTTCCCTCTACCATGGCTCCCTCCCAACCGTCTCCCGTGTGTTCTACCATGTCTCCCCCCACCTTCAACTCCATGACTCTTCCAGAAAACAACCTGGGGCGCACTCAGCCTTCCAACTTGTCCAACCCGAGGCAAATTTCGTCGGCGCTATCGATTTTGGCGTCGAACACTCTCACTGAGCTGACCGCGCCGGGCGTCCTCCTTCAACCGCTAACACAACAACCCCTCTCCATGCCCCAGCCGGCTCAACATCCAAGTCTGACAAGCGGCAACCACGGCGGCCTGCTCAGTCAGATCGCGCTGCAACCCAAGGCAAGGAAGACTTCCCCGAGGCGTACCCATAACTCCACCATCCCCAAAAAGCCTAAGGTACCAAAACCCAATTCAGAAAAACCTCATGTTTGCCCAGTTGACAACTGTGGTAAGCGTTTTTCACGGTCAGATGAACTAACAAGACACCTACGAATCCACACCGGCCAGAAACCATTCCAGTGTCACATCTGTCTCCGTTGTTTTTCCCGCTCTGACCACCTCACCACCCACATTCGAACACACACCGGAGAGAAGCCGTTCGCCTGTGACACATGCGGTCGACGCTTCACACGCTCTGACGAACGCAAGAGGCACAAGAAGGTGCACGAGAAAGAGGCAGCACGGAATCTTGGACGGGGTTCACAGCTTCAGCAGGCAGCCAACCCAGAAATGGCGGAAGTTG
Source organism: Theonella swinhoei (assembly GCA_963970385.1). Classification (NCBI taxonomy): domain Eukaryota; kingdom Metazoa; phylum Porifera; class Demospongiae; order Tetractinellida; family Theonellidae; genus Theonella; species Theonella swinhoei. The sequence continues at coordinate 2,034,145 of OZ019950.1, forward strand.
CACTTTCCAATACAAACAGCTCGGAGGTACCGATTCAGCAAGTTCAGCAACTATCAGAAACACATATAGCCACTATAGACCTTAAAGTCGAACCCACACCCCTCTCCCCGTTGCAATGAGAAAGATGATTATTATTTCAAAATACAGACTGTTCACCCTTTTAGTCTTTCTTGGCATTTGTCCAACATCCCAACTCTGGTTTAC